>VALG01012706.1:0-47345 GCA_009835305.1 Ipomoea purpurea
TCTATTGTCACATTGATGGCCGGTAGTTAGGACCTGAAGGAAACTCGTTGGAATCAGTGCTACCGGGATGAGTCATTTCTGTTTGATGAGAACGGTAGGTATAAGACAATTATTTAACAAATAAGAATGGGGAAGTGCTTGTAAAATCTTATTAATATTTTTAGTTTTTCTATAACCATCAGTTTCAATTCATTTTGACCATAGACCAGGTTATCGCTGGTAACTAATCTGGTTAATGAGAATGCATCTCTAGTAGTAGGTTCTAGTGGAGCTGATGATGGAAAGTTATCTAGTCTAGAGGCGACATTGACAGTGATCATCAGGGACGACATTGCTTACTTCGAGCGTACTCTCGTTGATTACGTTGTGAAGGATGATTATCGTTAATGATGGAATTCTTAGCGCAGTGTTATTGACTGTTCGGGACTGGATTGTCAGCAAACTAGTGCCGGCTATGGTAGATGAATCACATAGCTTCTTATCCGGCTCGCTGTCAATGGGACTGTTCCGGCGTGGTAATCGCAATGAACTAAACTATACTCTCTCAGATTCTTTCAGGCTGCCATTGCCATGGGTGGAAAACATAGTCGATCAAACTCATAAAACCTTCTAAGGGAAATTATAGCCAGTTTGATGAGCACATTAATAAGTTCCTCTTGTTCCTCATCCTCGAGAGCGACAGGTACTTCAATATTATTGGAATCCGTGTTACCGAAGCGCTGCCTTGATAGAACGCATGGTATGAAAAATTGCAAAATTTGTAATTGAATCGTTGTTGCTTGTGCTTGCATGGTTGCGGACACACTGGGTGGGCCTGTTAGGCGAAACTCGGAGAAGAGTGCTTTCCATTAATCATTCAATAGTTATTCCAGAGGTCAAATGACCTAACCCTGAGCAGAAGCAAGTGAGTTTTTACCCTTTGTGTGCTATTGTGCATTTGGATATTTTATGTGAAAATTTGGTCATTGTATGCCTGCTCATTTGAAGCTTGTTCTCGTTCTGTTTTCTAACCAATAAATCAGTTTTTTTTCTTCTCTAAGTGCTAATGCTTTATGCAATGCACATATCAAACTATGACAAATCAGACCATGGTAATAATCTTTTATTTAGATAAATTTATCCGTTATGCATTGGACCTGATGATGCTTTATGGATATTAGCATGTAGGAAACCCAGAATGCCCTCCAAACACGTTGCTTAATGAGAAATATATGCGTTGGAATGAGAATTGCATATCATGCTTCGATTTCCTCTCTGGTATGTGCCTGAAGAAAATTTCTATATATATAAATTCTATCATATGTACTGTGTACATAATGAATTAAAATCTAAATGTATCTAAGGGATGTTGGTGTAGTTCTAAGCTAACCTTAAATGGGAACATGTATAGCGGCATTCTCAAATACTAAAAACATATTCTGTCACGAGAGAAAGGTAGGTCCCAAGACCGTAAGCTTGATCTGGAGTTAGAACAAATGTTGACTAGACAATGTAATTTTATTAACTTAGTACTTTTACGCTCTAGGGTATTTATCAGTGCCTTGCAAGGATAAGTTTGAGTTTGAATTCTTGAGTCTAGAACGTCTTTCATAAAATCACGAGAGACTCGAAGGAGAGCAATGTCTACGATCATCATATATGAACAGTATATCTTGAAATGTCAAATTGATAAACTATAGTTAGGGGCATGATGTGGGATTTAACTTCTTTCTCTACTATAATGCCGAATGCTTCGACCATGGTCATTTTCACATAATGAATGTATCTTAGTCAACTATTGCGTAACGGAATGATCTGTGCAAGATATAGCTTTAACTATACTGACTTGCTCAGTGTTTGAAAGGTCTAATGTTTGGATGT
This sequence comes from Ipomoea purpurea, assembly GCA_009835305.1. Classification (NCBI taxonomy): domain Eukaryota; kingdom Viridiplantae; phylum Streptophyta; class Magnoliopsida; order Solanales; family Convolvulaceae; genus Ipomoea; species Ipomoea purpurea. The sequence goes on from VALG01012706.1 coordinate 1,861, forward strand.
AACAACACTCAAGCCGGCAAGCAGCTTATGCCCCACTCCGACAGAGATACAATACATAGTATCTTTTAGCCCTTTGTTTTATAAACTTCTTCAATGCTTGTAGAAAAATGTTTTAAGGGAGATTGAGTGGGGAGATATATTGATTTTTTAATAATAGGTACCATAGATGGTATTCATTTTGTAATGTGTGTTAATGCAACCTAGAAAAACTCACCTTTTGCCATCATCTTTCTCATCTTGTCGTTGCTTTCATTTGATTTGCCTACAGCCTTCTTAGTTTAGTTTCTTGGAATAGTTTGGAATGATGCATCATTTTTCTGGGATCAGGAAATAGTTGCTTATCTGCTGTTGTGCAACGGATGACTCTGGAGTGATACTCTTTCTCTATTCACTATTGGTTGAATCTTCAAATCTACCAAGTACTAAAGCCTTAATCGTAATGGAGGACTTGGTTTCAAGGGTGTGTGCATTTGCTTTTAAGTGAAGTGATGGCAAGTGCCTGAGGAAGAAACAGTGCTGAGTTAAATGACAAGCTTCTCCCTGAACCACTTCCACACGCACGCAATTCTGGTGGATAGGTTTGAGAGCTGTTTACTTGTATTGAAGGTAAGCTAATTTTTTATGCTTCCTGAGCAAAATTCTACTGATTTTCTGAAGTTAGTAGCATGCCTGGGTTCGTGGAAATCAGCAGGGTTGGCATCAGCACGTTCATAAACAAGGTAACCACTAGTTAGTTCTTGGTGTGTTGCCATACCAGTTTTTATATTTCAAATATTAGTTTGATGATGAATTGATGATGGTTCCTTGTGTAGACTGCTGGAATGCACAGCAATTGATGAGATTGTTCCGACACTTCTGCATGCTCTGGAGGACGATCAACTCTGATACTGCCTGGGGATGGGTTTAAAAAACAGATTTAAGGTTGAAAACCATTTGCAAATGTGTATTTTTTACATTTCTGCCTGGGCACCTTTTCTGATTTTTAAAATGTATTGGATGTTTCTTTCAGTGTCAGGACCAGTGCTGTGGCTGCCTCATATCCTTCCCAAGCTTGTCCACCTTCCTCTTTCGTAAGATTGTGACTGTTTCTTGTAGCATTTTGGTATACTAGTATTTCTTTATTATTCACAAAGATCTTTGGTTTTATATCCAGTGCCTTCAATGCACATGCTTTGGGAGCTTTAGCAGAGGTTGCTGGAACTGGTCTTGATGCCCACCTTGGTACCATCCTTCCTGCTTTACTCACTGCAATGGGCTTATACTGATATGGTAGGAACCTATTTTTTTATGCCATAATGTCATTCACTTGGTTTCCTCTTTCACATTATTTAAATTTGAGTCATTGCTCAAGTTCATTTGGTGTTTTTTTTTTTTTTTTTCATTGCATAATTTGCATGTGTCATGCTTTCACCTTGAAAATATAGGAGGTTCAAAAGCCTTGCCAAGAAAGCAGCAGAAACTGTTGTCACTGTAATTGATGAGGAAGGTATCGAGTCTTTGCTGTCAGAGCTTCTCAAAGAGTTGGAGATAGTCAGGCATGATTATTGTTTTACATAATGATAATGCAACTTTCTTTTCTTTGTATTCATTCTTTAGCTCACTATTTATGTTTTATTCTTCCAGGCTTCAATCAGACAAAGTCTGCATACTTAATTGGATATTTATTCAAAACCAGTGATCTATATCTTTGTTGATGAGGCTCCAAATGTGATATCCACCCTGATTATTTTACTAAGTGATTCAGATTCAGCTACCGTGACGGTATTATTTTGATTCATTGCATGACATTTTTACAATGCACTTCAATGTACTAGTTTATCTTACCATGCTCTTTTACAGGTCGCTTGGGAAGCATTATCTAGTGTGATACGTTCAGTTCCTAAAGAAGTTCTTCCTTCGTATATAAAGTTGGTTCGTGATGCAGTATCACATCCAGGGATAAGAACGTAGGAAGAAAAAGGTAAAGGAGTGTGCATTTTACTCTAAGATGGTGGTACAATCTGTTTTTGTTTATGCTTCCTGTTGATTTACAAATTTTTAAATCTAAGTGGAGTATACAAACATGCAGGGAGGACCAGTTCTGATACCTGGTTTTTGCCTCCGGAAAGCTCTTCAACCTGTGCTTCCTATTTTCCTCCAGGTATTCCTGCTTATCTTTTGTTTGTGAACTTAAAGTTTACATTGAAATTTATTTCAAAAAAAAAAGTTTACATTGAAAGAATCTCTCTTCATTTGTATACCAAATTTTCTAATATTTAATAATTTGGGCAGAGAAGTCCCTTCCAAGAATATATATGTAAGAAATAAGTATAATCTATTAACCATAGTACCATGCATAAAGATTGTTTTTATTATTGCTGTTGTCGTTTTTGGAATCTGTTTCGCATTATTACAAGCATTGGTAACAAGTATTAAAAATGCAAGATTGTTGAGCTTTGATTGCATGGTTATGTGAATTTCCTTTATTATCTGTAGGGTCTTATAAGTGGATCTGCTGAATTAAGAGAGCAAGCAGCTTTGGGCCTTGGAGAGTTAATTGAATGACAAGTGAGCAAGCATTAAAGGAGTTTGTCATCTCAATCACGGGGTATGACGCTGTTACTATAGGTTCTACACACTGCTAGTTTGTGACTATGAGACTATAAAAGTATTGCAACCATCACAATAAGCTATACGTAGACATTATGTTGCCATTTATGGTATGCAGTGAACTATGCCCTTTATTAGTATATACAACTATAAAACAGTCCTCTACTTGTCTGTACCTTTGGGTCTCAGTGTAAGGGCATTCTAGATTGCTTGTTCATGAATTGTTATTTGGTGTAGGTACGGTTGATTCGTATAATAAGGGGACAGATTCCCATGGCAAGTGAAAAGTGCAATTCTCTCAACTTTGAGCATCATAAGGGACGGAAGGTGGGTTGGCCCTAAAGCCTTTTCTTCCCCAGTTCAAACAAATTTGTCAAGTGTTTGCAGGATATATACAAGGTTAAGCTTTAATACTTATGGTTTTTCAGCTTTTTTTGAGACTCGTTTATTCTTCGTTAGGTCGGTACTTCGATGTATATTCCTAGCTCATGCTATGCAAGTTGTTTGCAGGACTGTTCGATCAGTGCTGCTCTTGCCCTTGGAAACTAAGTGCACTCACAACTAGGATTGATCCTTTGGTTGGTGATCTTTTATCTGCTTTACAGGTGACATACTTCATCTATGTATTTTTTTCTTTTCTTTGGTTTTAACCTTCAAAATCTAATATTGTGGTGATATGGGCAGCAGGCTTCAGATGTTGATTCGTGAGGCTATTTTGACTGCTTTGAAAGGAGTGATCAAACATGCTGGCAAAAGTGTGCAGCATGCTTTAGAACACGTGTCTATACACTCTTAAAGGATTTGATATACAATGATGATGACCAGATACGAGTTTGTGCTGCCAGCATATTGGGAATCATATCACAGGTTAGACTTGCTACTCCACATATATCAATTTCAAATTATTTGTTTAGTTAACCTGAAACGACATAATCGAACATCTTTTTGTTGTAATCCCTTTACTGTATACTAACGACTAACAAGAACCAATCTGTATATTTAAAAATTTAATTTCCACATTTTCATCTTCTTCTGTTTTTTTTCTTTTGCAATTCATTTTACCCTTAGAGGATGTTTCGTTTGCGGAATGTCAGAAACTCAATTTCTTTAGTTCAGGACACATTTGTGTTTGTTTAAGATGTGGAAATCAAAATTTTACCTGTTTAGTTGAGGGTTATCTTTTGCTGTCAGGATAAACATTTTACTTTAATACCCTTAATATGTATATATCTTATACATATAAATAAGAAATGAATATATTCATATATGCAAATAAATACACATATAGGTGCATATATACATACCAACATATATGTGTGTATTTCAAAGGGCAAAATTAGAAAATTTCCAGGGTTATCTCACAATACTTAGTATTCAAATTACCTTGTATATTAAGAGTTATGACCAAACCTAAACAAACAAGAGCATATATCATTAGGTTACCCACATTACCAGGGTTATGCAACGTAACCCGTAGCAAATGCCCCCTTAGGGGAGATTTGGTGTCTAAACGAGGTGGATTTTGGTCCAGTGACTATAGGAAATGGAAACACAGGGTGTTTGACATTTAAATTAAACTGGGGGAGTTATGTTTTTACTCATGCACTATTCCTTGAAATGTTTCCAAATTAGGCTAGAGTGTTTGAGAGGATATCTACTAATATTTAAACAATTCAGCCATTGTTAAAGCCATTGACTATTAATATTGCAATTTGTTGGTTTGCCTGAAGAAAGAATATTTGTCATTTCTACTACTTCCTATCAATTCTAATTATAATGGAGTACGTTGTTAATGATGCTTACTTATCCCATCTTTGCTTTGATATTTCTCCAGTATAGAAGATGAAGAAGTTCTTGATTTACTGAATGAGATCACACAACTCTAGCATCGTCTTCTACCTGGTGCAAGGCATGGAGCAGTACTTACAATCTCTTCAATGCTAAAGCACTCTCCTGCCATCATTTGTACTTCTTCATCATATGGAGCTGTAGTAAATTGTCTCAAAAGTAGCTTAAAAGATGAAAAGGTATTAGGATTCCTTTACACCATATATTCTTTTATCATGTGAAATGAGAACTGCTTCTTAACATTTGAATAATTCTTTGTTATTAGTTCCCGATCCGTGAAACATCCACACGAGCATTTGGAAGACTTCTATGTCATCAAATTCAGAGTGATTCTTCAAATGCTTCTTCACATCTGAAATTCTTGGATCTATAGTATCAGCATGCAGGATGATTCAAGTGAAGTCAGAAGACGAGCTTTGTCTTCTCTTAAGATAGCTGCCAAAGTTCGTATTTATACTCATAACCTACTTTTCTCGGAGCTTTGTTATTGTATTTTATCAATTTATGTATTCATGTGGAGGATACTGAACCATTGCTTTTATATTGCAGTCTAACCCTAGTGCCGTAATGATCCATGTATCAAAGTATGGCCCCGTACTAGCTGAGTGCATGAAGGATGCAAGTACACCTGTCAGAGTTGCCGCTGAGAGATGTGCCTTGCATGCTTTCCAATTGACTAAAAGTAAGGAATTCTTTCACAGTTTTTCCTACCATGCTTCTAATATTTATATATCATGAATTTATTTGTCCATATTTTTACTTTCAAGCTACTTGGTAAAGACAACACAACTTGTTTTCAATTTTTGGAACTGTCTTATGATCTTAATTGTTGGTTGAACCGTGTTTTTCAGGTGCAGACAATGTTCAAGCTGCACAAAAGTTTATCACTGGTTTGGATGCTAGGCGGATTGCAAAGCTTCCAGAATATAGGTGAAGGGTTATTAACTGTTTTTGAAAATGATATCGGCTTGCAAACCTAGACTGACATTTCTTATATACACTGGCTCGCTAATAATATTTTGTCGACTTTGTTGGTGCAGTGATGTTAGTGAAGACAGCGACATTGATACTTCCAGCGGTTAAAACCAGATTTTGCCTCCCAATCATATTTTTTCATTTCGCAGTTCAACAATGGCTGAGGTTTTGCGTTGAAGTTTCCATGACCACTTGTGACTACAGGAAGTGATCGAAGTACATAGTTACATGTGGGATATACATACAAATATTCAAGAAATCTTTTCACCAATTTTGTAGCCATTTATACTATATATTATATATATATATAAGGATCGTAAACTTGAAGGAGGTCCTGAGGTTGAACTCCAATATCATGATATAAATTATTGTATGATTCACTGTAGATATTCAATCATAGTGTTGTTGAAGCATCAAGGCTTGGTGGTTATTTGGTAACTCGTTAAAAGAAAGCTTTTTAGTCAATTTTCATGGACTTAAAAGAGGGTTTCCAGCTGACCACCATTGCATTTCTCTGAGTCCAGATTATGGTCTACCACTAGTTTATTACCTGCATTAAGAAGCCTTTTGCCCGTTGCCTGGCACTAATCATGGCTGCAACATTGAAGGAAGGTTTCATTTTGAAAAAAAAAAAAGAAGAAAAAACTAGATATTATGACTGATATAATTTTTTGATTATATTATAAAAGTTATTCAAAAAAATCATTTTTCAGATTTTCAAAAAGACCCTTGGTTTAGTTGGTATAAAAATTTTATATATATTTAGAATGTTAAATACATAATTTGTACTAAAAAATTAAAGAACATATGTTTAAAAAAAGGAGATAAATCTCCTTTTAAAAAAGAAAAAAAAAAAGAGAGATAAATCTTCTAAATACAAAGGCAAATAAAATGAGATAGTCGGAACAATTTTATGATCAGTATCTTAGACTACGACCGTTGACTGCTTTGACTGTCGGTCCGACCGGTCTCACACTGTTTAAATAGAGAGTGAGTTTTGAAAATACCAACACGTCAATGTGTAACTTTTGGCCCGCTCCACCCTGCTTTAGACGTTATGCCATGGAACTGTGTTCACCATTCATGGTGAACACGGTTTGAACGGTGTTAGTACACCGTTATCTTCTCTTCTTCTTCTTCTTTTTTTTTTTTTTTTTTTTTTTTTAAAATTACGTGACTGTACACATTCACCTTGGAACCATGAGATTATGATTGATGAGATTATGAATTTTCTAGTTATGATTATGAATTTTCTGTTATGCGATTATGAATTTCTGTATGCGATTATGAATTTATGCAATTTTCTGTTATGAATATGAATTTTCATTACATTTATAATTTCGGACATTCATAAATTATGAATTCATGCCTACACATTCACTTTGGAACCATGTCTACATAATCCTGTCCGAAATCAAAGACATTCATAAATTATGAATTCATGCCTGCACATTCACTTTGGAACCATGCCTACACATTCACTGTGAACCATGATTAATGAATTTTTTGTTAAGATTATGAATTTTCTGTTATGAGATTATGAATTTTCAGTTGTGAGATTATGAATTTTCAGTTGTGAGATTATGAATTTGATCAATAACGCGCCGTTAACTCCACATCCGCAAATTTATTTTTTTTTGTCTAAAAACGACGTCGTTTTGCCTTGTGTTCACCATTCTCAGTGAACACGATTCCATGGCATAATTTGCAACCCTGCTTAAGTCCGCAAACTTGGTAGGTCGCGAGCTGTCCGATTCAATTCCCACATGTGATGACGGATGGATCTGGACCTGGACCGTTAAACAAGGCAAAGAAAGACCTGTGGTTTACGCGCACACACCCAATAATAATAATAATAATAATAATAATAATAATAATAATAATAAATAGCAAGACTAATATTAACATTAGGCTCCCTAGCGCTAGTCTTCACTCTTCCAAACTTCACGCCGCCTCCTCCGACCTCCATTCTCCAGTCTTCTCCGCGCAGACCGCGTCTCCACTCCCAAGCCCAGCAGCACTCTTCCGTTCTTCGTCCACTACCAGACGCCGGTCTCCGCTCTCGCCAGTCGCCTCCAGCTCTCTTCTCCCTCTCCTACTCTTGCCTGTCCGCGAACGCTCAGGCGCTCAGCGTGATTGCTTGAACCCTCGCGAGTGAAGTCACGCCATCTCTCTCGCTCTCACAGAGTCGCGGGCTAACTCTCTCACTCTCAGTGCGGCGAGCTAGAGAATCAGGCAGGGTGGTGAATCGGCGATAACCTCCGGGATCTCCGCCGTCTTCGGTATGTCATAGCCTTCTACTACTGTGTTGAAAGGAGAAATATGGAGATTTAAATGTTTTTACTACAATTTTCTAACTTGTCTATCGATACTATTTAGTATAATGGTTTGTTTTCTAGTACTTGTGGAAAGACTTGTGTTGTTATCTTTTATTTGCCTGAGATGATTATGCAGTTTATGCTATCTGTCTGCCAGGCCTAGGTTTTGCTCTTTTGGTTGATTGGGTGATAACTTTTGTTTTTCATTGTTTTTGCTTTTTGTTCTAGTTATTTACTTCTGTAATGTTTATGCCAGTAATTACTTGCCTTAAATTATTTTGATTCAATTTGATTATGTAAACATAGTAATTTTGATATTCTAAAGTTTAATAGTTACTTTGGATTGCAAGAAAATGGAATTTTGCCCTACATGCGGGATGTTGTTGCAATATGAGTTACCACATATGGACCGATCCGCCAGATTCTACTGCCCTGGTTGCCCATACGTCTGTCAAATTGAGCCTAGGGTATGAATGTGTGATACCTTCCAAAAAACCTCTTAAATCAATGTTACTTTGGGTTTAACATAGTTCGTTTTTCTTTTTTCAGATTAAGATCAAGAGAAGGCAACATCTAGTTAGGAAGAAGTTAGATCCAGTGATTTCAATAGATTCATTGGATAACGCCCAAACAACTAGAGGTAAGGGAAATGATCTTTATCTCATCTATTCCCTCTTTTAGTTGACTTGAGATTTTTAATGAATTGATGTTTACATCTTGGCTTCAAATTTAAATCTCTTCCAAGTGTTACTTTTTTCAGAATTCTCCGGTCTTATGATGGTTCATAATGTTATCCTGATTGAGTGCTTGTGCTGGTGTTTACTTGTTGGTATCCCATTTGTCAACTCGTAATTCTGTGTGACCTATGAGAATGGATAATGAATTACGATACCATGGACAGCTGCATAGCTTTGCCTTTAGTATAGTAGGATTGTAGGTTGGTGATCCATCTAGCATAAATCACTCCTTGTTTAACCCAAGTATAGTTTGCTGGAGATTGTTGCGTTTTGCACCTTTGGACTTATTATCCCATTTATATTTTTGTCACTCTTATATGCAGTTGTAAATGGATATATTGGAGTGTTCTTCAGTGGAGCTTGAGTCCTCCCTTTAGCCTATTTACTCATTATATTTTGTAATATCTTGTATGAAATGAAAGGGTATAAAACTAACATCATACTTTTCTCCCCCACTCTAACATGCCTTTATGGAAGAAAGTTTCTAGTTGGCAGTTTTGTGAAAATACAATGGCAGAATATTGTAGTTTATTAACTTGAATCTGCCATTCTTACTTTATTGTGCATGCAGAAAGGTGCGAAAGTGTGGATTCGATGAAGCAGCTTTCGTGGAAATGCAGACTAGGTCTGCAGATGAGCCCGCAACCCGGTTTTACAAATGCAAGGGGTGCCGACATACTTGGAATGATAACAGCTAGGCAAATTCACTTGAACAACTGGGAAATTTTCAAGAAAAGCTAGGTGATAAGATAATATATTTGGGAAGTGGGTTCTTCTGGCTACTTAAGTTTTATTTATTTATTTATTGGTGTAAACATCTTTCTGCCCTCATTTTGGGTATTGGGTATGAATTGAGGAAATTTTGTTCTTTCCCTTTTGAAATTTAAGAGCAAAGAAATGGTTATTGGAAACTTTGTAAGAAATTGTCTTCTTTATGCTTTTAGCTCTCTCTCTTTTTGAAATAGTATGAGAAATCTGGTTGACTCATTTAAGTTTATGGTTGAGAAATAGTTGCCCAGTGGATGACAATGTTGTGGTTCAGTAACATTGCGAAATTTTGGAATCATTCATACAGATTGTTTTTATATTAAGTGGATGTGGTGAATTAAGAGAGCAAGAAGAGTTAATTGAAGTGACAAGTGAGCAAGCATTAAAGGAATCACTTGTACATCCTCAGATTCCCAGATGCTTCTCCAAGACCTACATACTCAGTCAACAAGTAATAAAATGTTCAAGACATGGAAGATATATAGAAAGAGAGAGAATTGAAAGATGAGACATTCATTCATAAAAGCTTCAATATTCTTCAATCAAAAAGTATTGTTTGTGGCTAAGATCTATATATCTCCAGCCAAATGAATCACATTTACATTTCTGCCTGCCTATAAGGAAAGGAACTCATTGTATCTATATATCTCACTAATTTCTATTTTGTATTAACATTTCTAGAAAGAGATGATCCATCCTAAGAGCCAATGACAAAAGCGTGTATCTCAGCCCAGCTTGAGGCTGTGTAAAGAATGCCCGACATCCCTTTCCAAGTAGAAGAAAAAGATGATCCCTCCATCTCTTTCACACATTCCCTCTGCTTCTTAACCACACCAGTAAAGAGTGGAACAAATTTGACGCCAAAACGCTCCGCCACGTTTCTCAGATTTCCGTTTGAACCTAGCACGATCCCTACATCTGCTTTAAGCAAACACAGCAAGTCCCTACTTTCCCTCCGATGTAAACACTCAGCAGTTTCTTCTTATCATTCCCTTCCCCGCTGCTCTCTACGATGATTTTCTCAAAAGCTTCAACCTTGTCAATGGGGGACTGCACCTTTATCATAATTCCACCAGTGGACAAAGATTCTTCAAATTCTAAGTCATTCGCATGCACCTTTACGTCATCTACTTCCCCTTTTGTAAAGACAGCTCTAATGAAGTAACCAGACCAAGAATAGGAGAGCACATAAACATCTACTGCGCTTGCATTCTTCTTTTTTATAGTTTGGAAAAAGTTCATACAACCGTCTTGGAGTTTCACAACTTCCCCAGCAAATTTTATGTGTTTCAGTTGAAGACCTTTAAGATGCCCAGATTCAATCACCTTTAAATTTTCTTCTCTCTCAAAATCTGAAACTTTCTCAAGTGCTTTTCGCAGACCTTCATAGTTAAACTTCTTCGCCGCTGCAAAACCAAAAGCAAGAGCTTAGAATCTAAGGCATCATTATCACAAGCCAGCCATATATGAGATAAAATAATTACCTTTTCTATGGGCTAACAACTTCTCTATACACTGCTTAAACCCATTTCTGTACTTCTGGCCGATAACATCCCAACTCTTTTTTAGATCAGACGATGAGATACGTGCAATTTGAGTTTCTGTTGAGATTTGTTGTTTCTCAGAAACTTTAGCTGTTAGTATTGAAAGGTCTGCCAATGAAGCAGATGAACTAGCTTCAGTGCATGTCAAATCAAAATTGGAAAATATCATCATCGGCGTTCTTCTAGGTTATGCTCTCCTGAGAGGGGTACAATAGCTTTCTGAATAAGCGGCTGAGCTAAGAAATAGTCTATCTCAAGTTTAATTGCTTGAGAATAAACTCTTTGAACGACGGCAAGCTCATCCAAAGTCAAAGCCACACTTAACGTGTCCAGCAACGTCTCTGCATCCGAACACAAAGCCTAGAAAACGTACAGTCATGATTTGAATCTGGAAATTAAACAAGTTGAAATTAAAGAAAAATAACCAAATTAATTAAACCTGGAAACTGTTTGAGGAGTAATTCTGAATCCACTTATGAGGTTCGGAAATAATTCCCTGCGCCTCCTTACCAATGTAGCCATTAAGCGTTATGCAAGCTGAGATAGCGGCTAGGATATAAGCGGCCAACTTGGTTTTCTCATAACCAGTGAATCCTCTAGAAAGAGGTTTGACCCCATCAATCTTTCCCAACGATGTAGCCAACAAGAAATCTATGCACTTAGAAGTTGCTGGAATCGGAGTAGCTTCCACATCAGAGCCCCATTCCTGTCCAATTCCATACATTTATACAATCTAGTATGAACAAGAAGAATCTGGTAATTAAACACTGTACTTGGTAGTATTTTTAATTACCTGGACATAATAATCATGCAAGTTGAGCTTCTTTTTTGCAAGCTTCCTCACCTTAATAACCTCACGCCTATCATCATCATCGACTGCGTATTCTTCTGCTAACTCAAACCTGCAATACATCAATTATTGATTCCTAAGTTATACATTGTATCAATGAAATAGGAAAGAAAGAATAAAGAAATTCCCGCCATAAATAAGATAGAAAAGAACGAACACATTAATTAATTAAAACGAAAAAGAAAAAGAAATTCCCGCCATAAATAAGATTAGATCAGAGTAGGTTCTATATATTATATTCTTCAAGAACAAAAAAGAAGAACTGACGCTTGATCAAATGGCTTGAGGAAATGAACGTCCTGTGCGATGCACTGTCTCAACGTCTCGACCTCGAGAGTCCCCGACGCCACACAGACGATGAAGGGAGTGTAGAGCGCGAATCTCGCATCCTTATTGAACTTCTCCCAGCAAGTATTCGCTATGCCTTCGACTATGATCTCCTCCAACGGAACATCGGCGGCCGCTTTGAACTCGAACTAGCCCACCGCGGCGGCGGCTGCGGCCTTGAACTCGAACTAGCCGGCGGCTGCGGCGGCCTTGAACTCGAACTAGCCGGCGCGGCTGCGGCGGCCTTGAACTCGAACTAGCCGGCGGCCGCGGATTTGATCTCGAACTAGCCCGCCGCCGCGACTTTGAACCACTTGAACCCGAACTCGACGCCATTCTCGGGTAGTTGCGCGCGCAGTCACGTACTACTACCACTAGCAGTGGCGGAGGATCGGCGGCAGTAACTGCAAAATGGAAATCGGAAAAGCAGTACAATTCTCGCTCGGGATTGAATTCGACTCATCAACTAAATCCAACTCATTCACTTATTTAAACGAGTAATCCAGCGCGCTAAATGCCTAGTCGGCTTAACGGTTACATGGCAAAACTATGGCGTTGTTCGTTAGGCCGTTAGGGGCTATTTTTTATTTTATAATTTTTTTTTTTTTTAGTTTAAGAGCATATTTAATAATGGTGTTTTTGAGATATTTTGATATGTGTACCTATAATAAAATAGAATATAGGATGAATGAGAAAAAAAAAATACAAAACAAAGTTAATTTAAAAAAAAAATAAAAATTGGCATTAACGTGCTTGATTGTGCAGTACAAAGTGATATTTTTTAAATAAAAAACAATGATAGCATATACATATATACATATATATATATATATATATATATTATATATATATATATATATATATATATAATTATAATTAAAATATGATACGTATAATAAGTTAACATCAAATATAATTTTATAATAATTGAATCGCCCTTCATGTGGAATGTTTTCACAATATGAGTTACCCCATATAGATCAATCCGCCAATATGAGTTCATGATACTTCTATACGTATATGTCCACCAGTGTTATGCCCTGGACCCGTGTTCATTATGTGCATGGTGAACACATTGTGCATTCATAATTTTTATATTGTAAATTCATAATTTCTATACAGTAGATTTTTAAAATTTGTAATGTAAATTTATAATTTATATACTGTACATTCATAATTTTTGTACTGTAGATTCATAATTTCTATACTGCACATTCATAATTTCTGTACTATTGATTCATAATTTCTATATTATAGATTCATAAAATTTATAATGTAGATTCATAATTTCTATACTTCACATTCATAATTTATGTACTGTAGATTCATAATTTGATAGCTATATGTTCATAATTTGGTAACTATACAGTTTAGAAATTATGAATCTACAGTACAGAAATTATGAATGTGCAATATAGAAATTATGAATTTACATTATAAATTTTATGAATCTACAGTTTAGAAATTTATGATGAATATATAGCATCTCCACCATGGGTGGACACGGCTCCATAACATAATTTGCCATATGTCCACCTTATGAACGAATTAATTTATTTTTTTTGAAAGGAAAAAAATGCCATGATTTTTTTTTAAGGGAAAAATAATGATCTTAAATAAACTGATAAAACTATAAAAAACTGGCAAAGGCTCTAGTGGCAAAGAAGGCTTGTGGTTCCCTCTAAAAAAATCCCCATGGCTTCTTCTATTCTTTCTGCTGTTCTTCGTCTTCATCATCGGAATCTTCCCAACTATCTCTCTCCCCTTCTCTTCACTGCTCTGCGCCACTTTTTTACATTAATTCTCTCAAATTCTCAACCATTTTTGTGATGTGATGGGCGTCGCAATCATATCCAATGCTCATAGGGCATTTGAATTCTTTATTTTTCATGGAAAATATTTATTCTGGTCAACGGAAAGTAATCTAAGAGCCAAAGACAAAAGCGTGTATCTCAGCCCAGCTTGAAGCTGTGTAAAGAATGCCGGACAAGCCGCCTTTCCAAGTGTCGTCTTCTCCGGCCTCGATCTCTTTCACACATTCCCTCTGCTTCTCAACCACACCACTAAAGAGTGAATAAATCTAACGCCAAAATGCTTCCCCACTCTTCTCAGACTCGGGCTTGAACCTACCACGATCCCTACATCTGCTTTAAGCAAACACAGCAAGTCCCCTACTGCATCTCCGATGTAAACACTCACTACTTTCTTCTTATCGTCATTCACTTTCCCGCTGCTCTCTAGGAGGATTCTGTCAAAAGCTTCAACCTTGTCAATGGGGACTGCACCTTCTTCACAATTCCGCCGGTGGACAAAGATTTATCAAATTCTAAGTCATTCGCATGCACCTTTAGGTCATCTAAACCCCCTAGTAGAACATAATATAATTGTGAGAGGAAGAAGAGATAAGTTGATCTTCTAATCACATATATACATACCTGTTAAAAGGCAGATCTAATGAGGTAACCACACCAACAATAGGAGATCACATGAACATCTGCATTTAGCTTTTTCTTCTTCTTTTTATAGGTTTTGAAAAATCCATACAACCGTCTTGGAGTTTCAAAAGCTCCCCAGCTCGTCTTATGTTTTCCAGTTTAAGACCTTAAGCACACCAGATTTAATCACCCTTAAATTTGCTTCTTTCCAAAATCTGAAACTTGCTCAAGTGCTTTCCGCACACCTTCATAGTTCAACTTCTCCGCTGCAAAACAAAACAAAAATCTAAGCTTGCATGTATGGGGCAATGGGGTCATCAATTATCACAACCCATTACCTTTTTCAGTGGCTAACAACTTCTCTATACACTGCTCATACCCATCTGTGTACTTCTTGGAGATAACTTTCCATTTTTTTTTTAGATCAGACAGTATCATACGTGCAGTTCGTCTTTGATTTGATTTTGGAGCTGTTACTATTGCAAGTTCTGCCAAGATGGCACATGAATCAACAAAGTGCATGTCAAATCAAAATCCGAAAATATCATCACTCGATTATGCTCTCCTGAGAGGGGTACAACAACTTTCTCAATAACTGGCTGAGCTAACAAAAACTCTGTCTCATGTTTAATTCCTTGACGATAAAGTCTTTCAACGATGCCAATCTCCTCCCCAGTTAAAGCCACAGTTAAGTCTCCAGGCACTCCTCTGTTTGCCGACAAAAATCCTAGAAAACAACACCTACAGTCATGATTCTTAAAAGTTGATAAAAATAAAGAAACAAAAATAAGCAAACCTGGAAAGTGTCTGAGGAGTAATTCTCAATCCACTTCTTGTAGGATGGTGTTCGCATAAAACTCCCCGGACCTCCTTACCAATGTACGCATTAAGCCTTACGCAAGAAGTGATAGCGCCTATGATATAAGCGGCCAGCTTGGTTTTCTCATAAGGAGTGAATCCTCTAGCGAGAGGTTTGATCCCATCAATCCTTCCCAAAACTGTATCCAACAAGAAATTTTTGCACTTAGAAGTTGCTGGATTCGGAGTAGTATCTTTGCCCACATCAGAGCCCCATTCCTGTACTCCAATTCCATACATTTATAGTATTTTTTATGGGAAATTAAAGCAAGTAAATAAATACTTGGTATTATTTTTACCTGGACACAATATCATGCAAGTTGAGCTTCTTTATGGTAACCTTCCTCAACTTATTAATCCAATGCCTATCATCATCGTCTGCGTATCTTTCTGCTAACTCAAACCTGCAATTGATTCCTAAGTTACTACACTTTCTACAAACTAAACAAATCAAAATATAAGAATAAGAAGAACTGACGCTTGAGAAAATGGCTTGTGGAAATGAACGTCCTGTGAGACGCACTGTCTGAACGTCTCGAGTTAAGATTTCCCGACGCCAAAGAGACGATGAAGGGAGTGTAGAGCGCGAATGTCGCCTCCTTACTGAACTTCACCCAGCAAGTGTTCGCTACGCCGTTGACTAAGTCCACCTCCCACGGGAGCTTGGGAATATTCTTAACCGCCGGCGGCGGCTTTGATCTTGAACTCGACGCCATTCTCGGGTGGTTGCGAGCTGAGCGCAGTCGCGTACTACTACCACTAGCAGTGGCGGAGGATCGGCGGCAGTAACTGCAAAATGGAAATCGGAAAAGCAGTGATTGAATTCGACTCTCAAGGCGCATCAAGTAAATCGAACTAATTCAGTTATTTAAGCGAGTAATCGAGCGCGCTTTACTGCCTAATCTGCTTAACGGTTACATGGGAAAACTATGCTGTTTTTTTGTTTTTTTTTTTAGTTTAATATCTTACATATTTAATAATTATAGTTTTTGAGTTTGTCATGTGTAACTATGAAAGAGAATATAAGAGGAGAAGAGAAATAAGTAAAAAAAAAAAAAAAAAAAAAAAAATTGAAAACTAAAAAGAAAAAAGAAAAAAGCGGCATTAATGCGATCAACTGACTGTTTGTGTGGCGCGAAGTCATTTTTTTTGATAAAATAAGATTACCATTTATCGATATATGTACTTGTGTTGATATTAATAACATATATCATATGATATCAATACATACATATACTCAGGGAAAATAATAATTTTGGTGAATATAAAATCCTTACCATCGGAGCAAACTTTCTATCAACTAATAGCACCCTAACCACATTGATAAGAAACATGTGAATCAAATAAATTCAATAATAATAATAACCGAAGCATATTATTCATTGATCATCATCATCAATCTCAACAAACTTAGATTTAAACAAAGAATTTGGAGGTAGAACAATTACCGAGATTAAGTGAATGAATTTTGCTAGGATTAAAGAAGACGTAGAAATAGATTGAAAATCATGAAGAACCAATTGTGTGAGGGAAGATGAATGAATGCCAAAGTCTATAAATTTGTATTTATTGGTGAAAAATAGTAATTCGAAAGGAAGTATAATAATTTATTTAAAATATAGAAAGTAAAGTAAGTAAGGTAAAATTATTATTATTATTATAGATTAAATTAAATATTAATTATATATAATGTCAATATATATATCACACGGAATATTTATTATATTAATATTTAATTATCTTTACTACCTAATTTATATATTATAATATCAATATATATATATTATTAATATATATATATATATATATTATATATAATTTAAAAATAATTAATTGAATTTGAATAAATAATTTATTTTATAGTATTGTCACTCTACTTATGCACATGCCTATTGTTTTAATGAAAAAAATATTAAACTAAAACTCTTAAATTTTGTCTAATGGATAAAAACACAAATTACACTAAACAAGATTGAAAGTCAACCTCTTGTATAATAGGCAATCCGTAAGTTAGCATAGTAAATAAAATCATTGTAATTAATTATTTATTATGAATTACTTTTTTTTTGAAAGGAAAAAAAAGCCATGATTTGTTTTTTTTTTGTTTTTTTTTTTAAAGGAAAAATAATGATCTTAAATAAACTGATAAAACTAAAAAACTGGCAAAGGCTCTAGTGGCAGAGAAGGCTTCTTGTTCCCTCTAAAAAATCCCCATGGCTTCTTCTATTGTTTCTGCTGTTCTTCGTCTTCATCATCGGAATCTTCCAACTATCTCTCTCCCCATCTTACCCCTACAACCTCCCACCATGCCCCTTCTCTTCACTGCTCTGCGCCACTTTTCTACATTAATTCTCTCAAATTCTTCAAGTCCTCAAGAACGGTCCCGTTTGCTGTCACAGAATCCGACTCCCCTAAATCCATCGAACCCGACCCGCAGGCACTTCTTCAAGAAGTTGCTGTAAGCTCAAATGCTCATCCATCCTTTCGATGTTAATTCCTTTATTTGCGTTGAGTGCAGGCGTTGATGAAGCTATTGCTTGTGTTTTATTTTCCTTTCAGGACAGTTTTGTTCTCCCTGCGGATTATTTCTCTCGGCTGCCTCGCGATCTTCGTCTCGATGTGAGTTTAGGGTTTTGAGCTCTTAACCCAATTAATAATGATTCTTTGGGCTATTGTCTGCAAACCCCTATCAGCCTTGCTATTTACATCGCACCATGAATTCTCTCTCAATAATGCCTAGCCTCGAGAAAATCTATATTGCTAGTATTTCTTTTTCCTATACGGGGATGATGGGATGAATGTTTCTGTGTTAGGAACTTAAAGCTTACATTTTTAACAAATATGAAGTATTGTAAATTGGAAATGTCAGTGTGAAAATCATGCTGGCAGAAATTTACCAGTATTGATAGACTGATTAACCAGTTTGGCGATTTCTAACTTGTGGAAATTTTCAATGGTATGAAGTTGAATGATGCAGCCTTTGATCTTTCAAATGGTCAAGTTAAAACTGAGGTTAGTTATCGATAATATTATCTTTAATTTTACCATTTGTATTTATTTTTCTTAACCACCTTCGGTAAATTGTTGAATTGGATGCTTACTAACTAAATGAAAAATAAAAGTTGAGATCTTTGAAGTAAACTCTTACAGTGTGGTGAAGATCTCGGGGAGACATTGCTAAATATAAGTCGAGCATGGGAACAAGCTGACACATCAACATCCACAGCTTTAATGAAGACGGTTCCTCAGCTGGCAGGCTCTTTGACAGGTTATCAAAAATCAGGCAAGAAATGCAGACTACAGTTCTAAGGGTTTGCTTTTACAAGCACGTAGTTATTTAAAAATGAAATAGCTGAACTTTGTTTTTATTGTTAGTTAGCACTTGGAAAGCGCTTATTATCTGCTGGAAGGAGGTTTCAATCCATGGGACAGTATGGTCAGGGTGAAGTGCAGCTGGTAGTGTACTTAAACTTTATTAATACTTTTATGTAAATATGAAAGTTTCTTATCACCCCACTGCAGCCACCTCTATTGCCATCATGGATGAAGCTGCCATCGATATTCAGAGCTCACCAGTCATTTCGGGTGGTTGCCTGTCGTGGAAAAGATGCTTTTATTTAATTCAAATAAAGCTTTCCTACACACTTCAAATTGACTCTTTGCTGAAGTTTACACCTTTAACATTAATTATCGTGGAATTAGTCATTTATTTGACACCTTTGAATTTATGGGTGAATATAGATTGCTAAAGTGATGATGAGGAATGGAAAGCTCTGTCTGCAAGTCCAGTATCTGGAGGTACTGATGAAGAACCAAAGCAACAAATCCGACCTTAAGGTAGTTAGGGTGTTACTTTTGAAGTTGGGATAAAGTTTTCGTTGCTAGGGGAACATTTGTGAGAGAGAATATTTCTATGGTGCAGTTTGGTGAGCTTCAGGTTGCACTGACTTCAGAAAAAGCGTACATTGGAGCTGCTATTGGTGCTGTATTTGGGTAACTGTTTCATTTATCTATCGTTCGTTGTCCGTCTAAAAATAGACGAGACATCATCATCATCATAATTATTTTCTATCTTCCAAATATAGGGTTCTTTCTTGGGGATTAAGCCAAGGTGTTGCATATACCTGAAAGCTCATTGCAGTATGCAAATGACAATGCTTTGTTACTTGCTAAGGTAACATAAAGTACAGTGTAGGAGAAGCCTTTTACTTTGTTCTATAATTTGTGGCATTTATAGAACTAGTTTCTTTTGCAGTCACTGCGTGGAACTCTTCTCGTGCTTTTCTATTCCCAACAGCACTTATCCGCTTTTGCTGCAGTGGGACTTGTTGTTAACTTGCCGGACAACTTAAGTCAAGCGATAAGTAGAGTGCCATCTTTCTTTCTGTTATAAAACTGCCAGACTGTATTGGATACAATATTTCATCGACCATATCCAAATATAGGATCTTGGAATACATTCAATCTCATTGGGCTTTGGCAATAGAACTCATTTCCTTTCCATACTGATATCCTTTTTATCGGCTGTCATGTTCTAGTTACACTAAGAATATATTCCGTATCACCTGTTGTTTGAATACCAGGGAATGACCCATTGGCGATGGAAAATCTAACATGCTACTTTTATAGAGCGGACTCCTACAAAAAGACTTGAAAATGTCGAGAGATTTACAAGTTATTGGTTTGATGGCTGTAACTTGTAAGCTGTAAAGAATTTATGTATATTAAATATCTCCCAGTTTTTTCATAATCCTTTTGAACATATATTATATCTTTTTAGTCGAGTAAATCGCGATAAATATGTAAATGTTTGCATTAGAATGTGTAGAATGAGTTGGATTGTTATATCAGAGTTGTCTTTCGGAATAATTATTTTTTTGTGCAGTTCGCATCCTGGATGAATAACACAAGGATGGATACAGTTAATGGTCTCCCAAAAACCCTTTACTGGATAGTTGTTCACAACTTTGACTAGAACAGGTTTAAGTTAAGATAGCCCAGCAAGTTCAATAGTTCAATAGACAGTATTTGGGTGAAAACTGATATTAGTTAAAAAGTCATGCACCTAATTTAAAAAAAGCAATAGTCAAGAACTAAATGTGCTTCACTTATGATAGTCAATGGGCCAAAAATGATATTTGCTCTTGTTTTAATTAAAAAAGTGAAAGTAGGTCCTTTTGGACTAATCTTATGTTCCGTTAAGAAACTTGAAATATGAAATATGAGTTTTGAAAGATATTTTTTCATGTTTATGTAATCAAAGAAAGTAATGTTAAAAGAAAAAAATTCATTTAAAGTGTTATCATAAATAAATAAATAAATAAAACTCTTAGAATAAAAATGGCTAAGTTGACAATTATCAAATCTTTGTTGTCACTTGTCAGTGTGGTTCCCTGTTTCACCAAACGATACAAAGAAATGATGTCATCACAAATGAACTAAACTAATCAAGTCGCATTAATTAAATAATATAAAATTTAATAAAAAAGATTATTAAAACAGCATCATCATTAAATCGTAGTAACAACCAACCTACCAGGTCTCAATATTTTACTTTAAGTGACTGCTAGTTGTTTGAGAAGCCATGAGCCTTTTCCAGTATTTGACAACCTCAACTTTTATATATATATATATATATAAAAGATGACAAAGAAACACATAATTACTACTTGCACTAGATGAATTATACTTTTTTATAATAATCATAAATTATACACACAAAAAAAAAAAAGATAAATCATATTTTTAAAAAAAAATTATGCAATAAACTCAACTGAAATAATATTGACAAAAATTAAATTCATAATTTTCAGAGTTTCGGGACATCTCAACTTATATTTGGTCATTACAAATATTGTCCCTCTACTTAATTATATATTATGGACAGTCAACTTATAAACAGCTATACAAGGAATCTGTAGTGTCCAGGATTCCCATGACGCACGCAATAACGTGGACTATTCGCTGCCTTCACGCTTCTCTATATATTTTATACAACATACCAAAATTTAAACTACTAAAAATATAATAGCGTGTGCATCACTCACGTAAGCTCTGCTTATATTATGTTTTTTCAATCAAATCAAATAAATATTTTTTTTTATTGGTATCGAGTTGAACTCCCACATAAGAGATTGTGGGTTCGAGCTTCAGTGAAGACGCTATTGACTCTCTGTGTTTTAGTAGGTTGAGAAAGTAGTTATGAATAGATACTGCATTCTAATAGATTTAATAGTATTCAAAAAAATGTTTTTTTTTTTTGTATATTTTAATTTTTACCTATAAGATGCATGATTATTGATTCTTAACAAGGAGATGTATGAAATTGATATTATTGTAAGAGAAATCAAGAAATTTATAGACCAATGAGATACATTTTACAATTTACATTCTTTACCAAGAAGTTAAGTTTTGATTGTGTTGTAGAGGTTTTCATAAGATCAATTATTATTTTTTGTTTAATACTAAAAAAATTTCAATTGTAGGCAAGGTGTATGATTCGATTTTTATCAAGAGGAGATATGTAATTCTGGATATATAGTTATAAAGTTATGGATATATCCTACTGTTTGAATACGAAAGGAAATCGCCTAACGCCATTAACGGTAATTTAAACGATTTTTATTTTATTTTATTTTATTTTATAAATGAAACGGCGTTATTTTGCAACTATGTGCACCATACACAACATAACGATTGGGTGCTTTGAGCTTGGGTCATTTTATGAGTCCATTCAGCAACACAAAGATTAGACCACTTGTTTAAAGGGAACTGCACTCTTTTTTACTTGAACCATTGGTAAATAAAATAAATATAGATATGCCTTTAATTTGCTAATTAAATATATGTGGGATATTAGTGTTGATAGTAACTAATGCTTGGCCTGCAAATCAATTACTGCAAGTTTTTGTTATTCAGATTTAAAACTGATTTTTAAAGTTCAATCCATATGTAAGTCCACGAAATCATTAAAAAAAAAAAAAAAAAAAAAAAAAAATCCTCGTCGAGCACCACAGAATGAATGATATTATAAGCTCCAAATGAATACTTCATTTTTTTTTTTTTTTTTTTACTTTCTAACCTACTGAAACACAAAGAACCAATAACGCCTCCACTGAGGCTCGAACTCACAATCTTACCAAATGAAAGTCCAACCCGAGTACCATTAGACCACATAGTCTTGGTGACAAAAGCAACATTAAACCTAAGATTGATCATGACATATATAAGCTCTAAATAGTTACGACTTACAAAGTTAAAAAGTAACAATCATGCAATGAATGTGATGGTCAAGTGTGTAAAACATAATTTTTGTATTAAAGTTACAAGATCTTTTTTATGTGATTTGAGTGCAGACTATTACATAAATAAAAAAAATAAAAAAAAAAAAAGTTTACCTAGAACACACATTCAAGTAGTGATTGTATGTTTCCCTCATTATTAAAAAAAATAAAAAAAATTAACACTTTACCACTATAATGTATGTGTATATTTTTGAATTTTAAACTTTAAGATGATAGGAATAGGTGCTGTTTGGCCATTCTTGAATTATATTCTAGAATATAATGGACTGTTATCAAAAGAATCAATTAATGTGATCGAACGTGCCAAATGAACTTAACCAACTAGATCAGGTGTACGTCGCTAGTGAGTGTGGACCATTGACACCATGTACTATATATATATTTATGTATTACAATTTGAAATATTATGGCCCTTGTTTGGTAAAAATAGTTTATAGGTCAATTTTGATGTATTTGACCATTATTAATTGTTAATTTAAATTAAAATATTATATAAGTGCTTAGTTAATTAGCTTTTTATAACTCAAAATGCTAAAATTCAAAAAGCTACTCTAAGTAACTAATTTTTCAATTAACTTTTTTCAGAAAAGAAATTATACCAAATAGCTATCAGCTAACAGCTAATTTACCAAACATTTTCTACAACAGCTAATGTTATCAACTTAGTTATATCATCTAATTAAACACAACCAGCTAACAACTAACAGCCCATTTACCAGCCAAGACCTGTATAACCTAGCAGGTATAACCGTATAAGATTGAATTTTGATGATGTTATTCAATATTCCGGTTGATATTCATAAAATATTTTTATCGAATAGGAGTTGAGTATTAAATATTTTTACTAGGCGATTGTACTTTTTGTTCTTCACGTATAAATCAATATTACAAGTGTAAATTTAATCTATAATTATTATGAGTTGTAATTTCGATTTTATTTTAAATAATTACCATCACACTACATGCATATATAGTAGTAATTGACTCTTAATTAATCATAAAAATGACTATTTCTCGATAATAATCTCAATTTTTTTAGCAGTGATTCCAACTACAAGTCTTACATCCGTTAGGTTGGGCTGCAAAGTCAAACTATCACAACACTAAATTGCACTTATTAATCATTAATATCATACACCTTTTTTTATTTATCATTAATTAATATTGATTATCACATCTCATTTCACAAATTTCTACGCGATTATATCATCTCCTCGCTGGTTATGCGGCAATTTGGCAAAAAAAGGACCAATAGATTCTTGGTCACCTGTTGTATATTCATATTGGATTCTTTCTCCTTTTTTTTTTTCTTTAATTTTTATATGAATATGCATCTGAAGACTTTTAAGATCAAGAAATCTAATCTAAACATTTTCTGATTATATATATGCCCACTCTCTAATGATGATTAGGACATGGTAATTTTTTAAAGAAAATATCGGTAATTATTTTATTTTTTTCACTTGCTCCGTTGCTGACATATGTAGATGTCAAAAGCATGTAATTTTTCAGCCAAACAAAGCACAATAAATTAAATTAAATTTTAAGTTATGAATATAATGATGCTATAAAAAGAATGGCCGCCTCTCTATATATATAGCCGCAATAGAGACAGACTTTTTCATATTTAGTTCCACTTCCAAAACCATCTTTAATTTCTTCGACAACTATGGCCTCTTTGAGCTGCTCCGCCTCCGAGCTCAGCCCACTTCTGGGCGGAGCCGTGAACGCGACGGGTGCGGCGAACTTCATCTGCGGCCAGTTGACGGCCTTCTCCGCCCAACTCACGGCCACCAAATTCGCGGTGGACAACACGTACCTCCTCTTCTCCGCCTACCTGGTGTTCGCCATGCAGCTGGGCTTCGCCATGCTCTGCGCCGGCTCCGTCCGCGCCAAGAACACCATGAACATTATGCTCACCAACGTCCTCGACGCCGCCGCCGGCGGCCTCTCCTATTACCTCTTCGGCTTCGCCTTCGCTTTCGGATCCCCCTCCAACGGCTTCATCGGCCGCCATTTCTTTGGCCTCAAAGACTTCCCTTCTCCTGCCTCTGACTATAGCTACTTCCTTTATCAATGGGCTTTTGCCATAGCTGCTGCAGGTACAACTAACACTGCCCAAATTATTTTATTTTGTGAATTTTCTATGATGCCCGGAACCTATGCCAATAATGGGTCACCATAACGGTGGTTTAGGCGGCTGATCGACTATACAGTCTAAGTACGGCCCAAGCACGGCCTAGGCTTTCTAGGCATCGACTAGACTGCCTAGGTACTAAGTCACCTACTATCACTTAGTCGGCCATTTAACTATTGTTTTTTTTTCTTTAATATTAATTATTAAATTATTATATAATACAGTTTATCATTAGCAAGTCTTAAAATTTTAAAAAATTTAAGCAAATTTTAAAAGAATAAAAAATAGGCAGACACCTAGGCAACCTCTTAGGTGCATCCTGAACGTTTGAAGAGCGACTATAGATTTTTTTAGTGATAATGTTAATTTGAACTGGTCACGCAATTAAACCAGTTCTGAATAGAACTTGAGTTTAGTTGTGGACCACTATGATCCTGATACTCTTAAGCCCCTTAACCATATACTGAATACATTTTTATCAAGACACTATAGCAACCATTCCTTTTTAGGTTATTTTTCTTCATTTTAATATATATATTTTTGTCCTATTTTCTTTGTTTGTTTGGTTAAAAATGGTTGCAAATTAAAATATTTATTTATTATGTTCAGGAATCACAAGTGGGTCCATAGCAGAAAGAACACAATTCGTGGCATACCTCATTTACTCTTCATTTCTGACCGGTTTTGTGTACCCAATAGTATCGCACTGGTTCTGGTCTGGTGACGGTTGGGCCAGCGCATCAAAAACTGACAACGATCTTTTGTTCGGGTCTGGAGCCATTGACTTTGCCGGTTCAGGGGTGGTCCATATGGTGGGAGGGATAGCCGGGCTATGGGGAGCTTTGATTGAAGGGCCGAGGATCGGCGGTTCGACCGGACGGGCAGGTCCGTGGCGCTGAGGGCCACAGCGCTTCGCTCGTGGTGTTGGCACTTTCTTGTTGTGGTTCGGTTGGTACGGGTTCAATCCCGGTTCGTTTTTAACTATATTGAAAGCGTACGACACCGACGCCGGTCCGTATTACGGCCAGTGGAGCGCCGTGGGAGGACGGCCGTGACGACGACGTTGGCGGGGTGCACGGCGGCGCTCACGACGCTGTTTGGGAAGCGGTTGTTGGTCGGACACTGGAACGTGTTAGATGTGTGCAACGGACTCCTCGGCGGATTCGCGGCGATAACTTCGGGGTGTTCGGTGGTGGAGCCGTGGGCGGCGATCGTGTGCGGATTCGTGGCGGCGTGGGTTCTGATAGGGGCCAACAAGCTCGCCGCCGTCTGCAAGTACGACGACCCGCTAGAGGCGGCTCAGCTGCACGGCGGCTGCGGTGCATGGGGGCTAATCTTCACCGGCTTATTCGCGAAAAAGAGCTACGTCAACGAAGTCTACCCGGGGCTCCCGGACCGGCCTTACGGGCTGTTCATGGGCGGCGGCGGAAAGCTACTGGCGGCACAGATGATCCAGATTGTGGTGATTTTCGGGTGGGTTTCCGCCACGATGGGGCCGCTGTTCTACATGCTACACAAGCTGAAACTGTTGAGAATCTCGTCGGAAGATGAGACCCATGGAATGGATCTGACGAGGCACGGCGGGTTTGCATATGCGTACCACGACGAAGACGACCAGTCATCACACTATCCGGGAATCAAAATGAGGAGAATCGAACCGTCCAACACTCCCACACCGGATCACAACTCCCACCCGTCGGCGGTATGACGACTGGCACCATTGCATGGACCACAGCAACCAAATTACTTTCTTTAATCATATATATTACAAAGCTAATTAAGTGTGCTTTTTAGTGTAATATATACTTTAATGTAGCAGGTTTGTCTGGTTTGGTTTTTGTGGTTTGTCTGGTTTAATCATGAGGTGCATGTATCCTTCCCTTTTGCTTGTAAGTTGTAACATGTACATAATAAGTACGAGCCAATGGACGATGTTTTATTAGGTTCAATTCAATATAATGCGAAAGCCGGTAGTCGCTGTCTGAATGTATGTTCTAGAAGAAATTGACTTTGTAACCTTGTATGAAAAATGTTCTGTCTGAATGTTATGTTCTAGAAGAAATTGACTTTGTAACCTTATATAGAAAATGTTGGACGGAAGTCGGTAAATGATCAAGTGAAGAACCTTAATTATTTCTCAAAAATGTGGTGGCATTATATAAAAAAGAAATGAAGTTGCGCCTTAGCGAGCTGTATCTTTTGATTTTTGGCGTAGTAGTAATTATATCGTTTGATCTAACAATTAGTTATAGCTTATAATAATGTTTACTGTAGCTTTAGAAATGCATGTGGGTAAGTGCATGGACAGCATCATATATATATATATCCTCAATGCCACACCGCAGAATAAGTTGTTGTGATGTGGTAATAAGCGCTGGGCTTATATGTCCAACCATACAGAGATTTGATTCTCATCCAATTGCACTGCTTCACATTTGTATGTATGGTGAAATCTACTACTTCAACCGAATCAACTGAAAATATGTCTATTCTATACAATTTGGCTATTCTATAAAAGTAAACTTATTCCCAACAGTTCAAGTAATCATGCATAAACTTAATTTGGGTCACATTTGGCAAATGTTCAAGGACACATTTTGATAGATGATCCCAATCTCAAGTGTTTGTTATGCGATTCATCAAGTTAAAGCCCTAAGTGTAAGGACCTTAGTGAAGAATAGACGCAAATGACTTAGTACGTACGTACCTAACATCAAACCAAGAATAGACATACAGGAAGCTCATTCAATTCCTAGCTAGGCTAACTAGGATAGGTGCAAATAATTTTGTTTTTAATTGCAAAGAATATATAGATATTCAAATTCAAAGATGAACTTTAAGGACAACCATCCAAGCCACTCATCCTTGGCCAAATCCAACACCCACTCTATATGCCCATTTATTTGTTTATTCTCCAATAATTCCTTTCTAACACCCTAGCTACCCACTTGACTCTCTCTCTCTCTCTCTCTCTCTCTCTCTATATATATATATATATATATATATATATATATATATATATACCATTCCCAATTTCTTTAATATTTTCTGAATTATTAACAACACTTTCTGTTGTCCCTATTGGAGGTGGAAGACAATAGATTGTGTTGGCGTTTATCTCAGAGTTGAAATGGCCGTCCAATGTTGCAGCTCTGAGCTGTCACTGTTAAATAAAAGCTGGTTGTGTGGAATATGAACCAGTGCGTTCTTGATGGTTATCAGTTATACAGGAAGGAATCCACTGTTTGGATATGATGCTGTGGTGATTTCTTGGCCTCTAACTCCTTTTTTGGACCATTTTTCTCACCCACCAAAACCAAAATTCTCTCATCTCTCATCCCGACAAATCACAGTGACTGAGCGACCCATTATGGGAGAGGACCAGTGTCTGGTGCCTACAAGGAGTCCACCATATGGGTGAAAAACTCACACTACAATTGTCAAGGCTCGATCATATATAATCTATCACTCAAGAACAAACTGAGTTACGGCTACTACCATTCTTCTTTTCGTCCTTGTCTACTTCAACCATAGATTAATAAATAAAAGCACAAGTTTGAACCCCAAAACTTAAGACTCATTTACCACTCTTGCTCCAGGGACTGGTGAAGGAGATAAATGACAGAAAGTGCAAAGTTTACTAAGCTATTTGGGGTTGGTTGACCAGCTGAACTGCCAAGTCCACCACCTTGCATTGTGGACCTTGATCCAAAATGGCATTCATATTACATGTTATCTACCTGTAGTTAACTACAGACACATAATATGTAGTTAACATATTATGCGTCTATAGTTAACATATTATATGCAGTTAACAA
Source organism: Ipomoea purpurea (assembly GCA_009835305.1). Classification (NCBI taxonomy): domain Eukaryota; kingdom Viridiplantae; phylum Streptophyta; class Magnoliopsida; order Solanales; family Convolvulaceae; genus Ipomoea; species Ipomoea purpurea. The sequence continues at coordinate 30,369 of VALG01012706.1, forward strand.
ATTATGTGCCTTCAATTTATTTACCGACACATAATTTGTTAACTGCAATCACATAATATGTTAACTATAGACATAATTTTTGAATCAGGATCTACCATGTAAGGTGGACCCTGGTCCATGGTATAACAATTGTCCAGCCTCCTGACAATTATTTTTTTGGGTCTAAATTTTTGCTAGATATATATCATATATGTCTCAATAGGGGACTTACATCAAAGTAGACCTGTCCCTTGAGGCCACACCATTCCTATCTAAACTTGTTAAAAACTCATTGTCTTTTGGTCTTTTGTTTGTTTGGTTCCCTTTCGTAGTTTTCTCTAGATCTCTGGAATTTGTGGCTAGAAAAACATCACATGCATAAATTGAACGTGGAACCATAATTGACATTTAATCTTTATACTGTTATTCAGATTTTGAATTTGGCCATAACTTTACACGCTATGTGAACTTTGTGAAGCATAGTGAGAGTTACAATACAGTTGCAGTAGAATTACAATACCTTTGTCCAGGATCCCAAGAATGGGAAGACCGCGATGAGTAGCCTCAACAGCAATGGTGTTTCTTTCTTGCTTATTCTCCGACTCAATTTGCCTTCACTCCGCAGTCTGGTTGTTTTAGGCGTTTTGTTTGCAGATGTAGTCCCTGGGTTATCTAGTTCATCCCATCCACCAAAATTTTGCGTCGTTTTTGCCTCCTTTTCATTTGATCCATATCCCCTAACTCCCTTCCCGCTCTGGGTATTTTGTTCTCCCCCTCTCGTTCTAGCATTGGTTTTGGCTCTGGCATATGGCCGCTTCCTTGTCCTGGACTTTGGTCTTGCACGGTCATAGGATGTTCCTGAAAATGCATCCACTATAAAAGAAAGAGCAGATTGGGCTAAGGGTAGCACCAATGCCATGATAATTGTATTTGTCCCTGTTCCTAAAAGCATTGATACGAGAACAGCTGGAACCATCCAACCAAAGGCTTGGAGTACCTGTAGAAACTCCAATATCATCACCATATGATATATGTATTGAGCATTATCACTTGTGTGTGCAGTGCAATAGAGTAATCACTTAACTGAATTAATTCTGAATTATGACACTGCATTCATCTGGAAAAGGCTCAGTATCAAGTATTAACGATGCAAGCTCAATACAGAGTGACAGTAGGAATTAATTTTCGCAAACAGTCCAAATTGTTGGAGAATACAATAACTCAAGACAGTTGGTTGTGCAAAATATTGGGATTCTATTAACTACTTAGAAGTCATAAACTAATAATAAGCAAAAGTCAAGAAAGTTGTTTCAAGTATGATCAACAGAACTGCAACAACTTAGAGAATGTTCTTGGGCTCCCATCAATGATTTAATGCTCAATCACCAATTACTTGTTTTACATTGCAAGCGATGTCAATGAATGCGTTACTGAACCCAAATAAAAACTCAAGTACAGATTTCACCAATAAGCCATGTGGGAACCAAAAAGGCAAGAGGAAAAAGAAGACACTAGAAAAGATCAATCAATAGGTTGTGCCACAAAGAAACATTGATGGGCTCATTGAAGGTCCTAAAAGCAATCTGGGAATGCTTTAGTGTTCAAGGCAAAATTCTGAGCATCCATTAACCTATATCAACTAACCTCAAACAGTATGATTCTGAGCTTCCCTAAATCAAACAGATCAAACGTGTTTGATTTTCAGCAATGGATAAATTTTCAAATCACATGCTCTATAAATGGGCTCGCTGAGGTCCTAAAACAATCTGGGAATGCTAGTCTTCACAATTCATTTAGTGTTCAAGGCAAAAGTTCCAAGCATCCATTAACACTATATCAAGTAACCTCAAACAGTATGATTCTGAGCTTCTGACACAATGCCTTCTACCCTAAATCAAACAGATCAAACCTGTTTGATTTTCAGCAATAAAATTAATACTTAAATGAAAGCTAAAATATGCTAGAATGGTATCAATACCTGCATTTTCTAAAGACAGTCTACATTAGTGCTTAGTTCATCAACAATTTGGCTCAAATGGTATATGATATACAACCTTATGATCATTAAAAGTTGATAGAGATGCTGCCTAGTATGCACTACACTCATGTATATTAAAAATCCAAATGCAAAATTTAGAATTTATGATTACTTTCATCTTTATTTATTGAAAATTGGAAAAAAAAAAAAAATGAATAGGTGAAAGCTAAAATAATGATAAAAATCTTGAAAATATAATGCTTTTACCTTGAATATCCAAGAAAAGCCAATGGAGCCCTCTAATTCTCCAAACCCTTCAAAATCTTCATCTTCATCATCAAAGCCATCGCCCCGGGAGGAGTCATCATCGGACCACCAAATCCTCTGCTTGGTGGCGGCACCGAACCCGAATTCCGCATCTTTTTCGCCGCCGTTAGCTCGGAGCTCCTCCTCGTCAAATCTGAACCGTTGCTGGCCATTTCCAGTTCTGCTCTCCCACCTGGAGCCGCCGCTACGGCCGCCATTCCTGGCTGAGAAGCAGCATACGGTGCTTGATGAAGTGCGATTGAGAAGAGCAGTAGTAGTGAGGGATTGAAGCATATGAGTTGTAGTCACCATGGAAGGAACCCGTCTTTTACCAAAGCCAATTCTCTGCTCCAAAAATATTATTCATATCCACAATTTTTCTAATCCAATGCAAATTTCATTAAAATTTTAGGGTGTGTTTGATTCATAGTGAATTTATTGAATTTTTTTAGTGAATTTATTATTTGGTATGGTTTACAAACTATAAATTATCTCACTTAAGAGAAAATAGCTAAATAATTTTTAAATTTTACATCAAAAAGTTAATTAAGTTCTTAAATTTTTAAAAGTGTAATTAAATATTGAAATATGTTATTCTTGGTTAAATAAGTTAAATTTATCGATAACTTGTAAATTATCGATCAAATTATACCGTTACTTATTTTGCAACCCGCTTCATTCCGAAAAAATTTTACGAAAAATTGATCATTGACCAAATGATCATCTTTTTCGAAGAAGGCAACCATAAAAGGTCGACTTCTCCAAGAGAATGTGACCACAAAAGATTGCCTTCTCCCGAAGAACCTCGGCGCGGCTGTGTGAGTTATGTCTAAAGTAGACAGATTTCTTGTACGCATTGACATTTGACCCTATCTACTGAACCATTGAGTCACTGTGATTTACATCATTTTACATGTTTTATCAGATCAGAGTATGGAGGGCCCTTAGGGTTGGAGATTCAACCTTTTGGGACAAGAGATAAACACAAGGACTTGACACTTGATTAAGAATAAATCACATAGGACTTAGTCAAGGACAATGATACTATCCAAGACATATACTGAAGGTCTTTTGACCGTGTTTAATTCTATATAAATATATAGAACTGAAATATTGTTGAATATAAACCGAATTAGTTAAGATTAATTGAAGCTGGCAATTCTTTTAATTTGTTGGGATCAAATAAATGTATCTTTTTTGAGCTTATAATTTATTATTTGAGTTAATACTTAATTTGTTGTGTTTATTTGTTGGTTTCTTTCTTGGGATATTAACCGTTATGGTCATCTGAATTTTAAACGATCACGAGATGTCCTCTATTTTTTTAAAAATAACCATCATTAATCCACCTTTAAATTTGGTGTCAAAGGAACGTTAAATGTAAGGACAAACATGTCATTTAATCCCTAACGGCCTAACGAACAACGCCATAGTTTTGCCATGTAACCGTTAAGCCGATAGGCATTAAGCGCGCTGGATTACTCGTTAAATAAGTGAATGAGTTGGATTTACTTGATGAGTCGAATTCAATCCCCGAGCGGAATTGTACTGCTTTTCGATTTCATTTTTTGCAGTTACTGCCGCCGATCCCCCGCCACTGCTAGTGGTAGTAGTACGTGACTGCGCGCGCAACCACCCGAGAATGGCGTCGAAGTCATCTAGTTCGAGTTCAAATCCGCCGTCGCCGGCTAGTTCGAGTTCAAATCCGCCACCGCCGGTTGGGAATGTCGACGGCATAGCGCAGACTTGCTGGGTCAAGTTCAGGGAGGAGGCGATATTCGCGCTCTACACTCCCTTCATCGTCTCTTTGGCGTCGGGAAAACTCAAGGTCGAGACGTTCAGACAGTGCGTCGCACAGGACGTTTATTTCGTCGAGCCATTTGCCAAAGCGTCAGGTGCATAGAACCTTCTCTAATCTTATTTATGGCGGGAATTTCTTTTTCGTTTTAATGTGTTCGTTCTTTCTATCTTATTATGGCGGGAATTTCTTTATTCGCTTTGAATGTATTCCTTCTTTTCTATTTTATTGATCAATTCAAGCAAGACAATGTATATAAACATATTTGCATTTATATTCTTTAAATTTAATTATTCCATCATTTTCTTGAAAATTACTTAGCTTCTCTAGAATTTATTCTGAAGTTTATGCGGATGCACTTTTAGGATTCTTCTAAGCTCAATTTTGATATAGATCAGAGATTATCCAGACACACCCTTCTTTAATTTTTTTTTTTTTTTTAATGTTCTTAAAATGTCAATAGTGTAGTAACTTAGGAATCAATATAATAATGGATGTAATGCAGGTTTGAGTTAGCAGAAGCATACGCAGACGATGATGAAGCAAAGCATGGGATTAATGAGTTGGGGAAAGATTACCAGAAAGAAACTCGAGTGTTTTGTCCAGGTAAAAATACTACCAAGTGTTCATTTGCCTCCGGCTTCTTCTTCTTCATTCTAGATTTGTTCTATAAATGTATGGAATTGGAGTACAGGAATGGGGCTCTGATGTGGTCAAAGACGATGCTACTCCGAATCCAGCAACTTCTAAGTGCACAGAATTCTTGTTGGCTATAGCGTCGGGAAAGATTGATGGGATCAAACCTTTTGAGAAAACCAAGTTGTCCGCTTATATCCTAGGCGCTATCACATCTTGCATAAGTCTTAATGCGTACATTGGTAAGGAGGTGCGGGGATTTTATGCGAACATCATCAAAGTAATCATCCCTACAAGAAGTGGATTGAGAATTACTCCTCAGACAGTTTCCAGGTTTGGTTATTTTTGTTTCTTTTTATCAACTATCTATCTGAGTTCAACTTTTAAGAAGATACAAATCATGAGTGTTGGTGTTGTTTTGTAGGATTTTTGTTTGCAAACAGAGGAGTTGCTGGACAACTTAAGTGTGGGTTTGACTGGGGAGGAGCTTGGCATCATTGAAAGAGTTTATTGTCAAGGAATTAAACATGAGACAGAGTTTTTGTTAGCTCAGCCAGTTATTGAGAAAGCTGTTGTACCCCTCTCAGGAGAGCATAACCGAGTGATGATATTTTCGGGTTTTGATTTGACATGGAGTGTTGTTGATTCATGTGCCATCTTGGCAGAACTTACAATAAAAACAGCTCCAGAATCTGATCAAATCCCAATAGAAAATCAATTTGCACGTATGACATTGTCTGATCTAAGAGACAATTGGGAAGTTATCGCCAATAAGTACACAGATGGGTATGATCAGTGTATAGAGAAGTTGTTGTTAGCCACTGAAAAAGGTAATTTTATCTCATGGCTTGCCATTGCCCCGTACATGCAAGCTTAGATTTTTGTTTTGGTTTTGCAGCAAAGAAGTTGAACTATGAAGGCCTGCGAAAAGCACTTGAGCAAGTTTCAGATTTTGAGAAAGAAGCAAATTTAAGGGTGATTGAATCTGGTGTGCTTAAAGGTCTTAAACTGGAAGACATAAGACAAGCTGGGGAGGATTTGGAACTCCAAGACGGTTGTATGGATTTTTTCCAAACTATAAAAAAGAAGAATGCAGATGTTTATGTGCTCTCCTATTGTTGGTGTGATTACCTCATTAGATCTGTCTTTTCAACAGGTATGTGACAGACAGCCTGTTACTTAGAAGATGAAATCGTTATCTCTTCCTAATGTTCTTAATGTTCTGTCTTGTGACTAGGGGGTTTAGAGACCTAAAGTTGCATGCGAATGAGTTAGAATTTGAAGAATCTTTGTCCACTGGTGGAAATTATGAAGAAGGTGCAGTCCCCCATTGACAAGGTTGAAGCTTTTGACAAAATCCTCCTAGAGAGCAGCGGGGAAGTAGTGAGTGTTTACATCGGAGATGCAGTAGGGGACTTGCTTTGTTTGCTTAAAGGCAGATGTAGGGATCGTGCTAGCTCCAACCCCAAAGTCTGATAAGCGTGGCGAAGCATTTTGGCGTCAAATTTGTTCCACTCTTTACTGGTGTGGTTAAGAAGCAGACGGAATGTGTGGAAAGAGATGGAGGATCATCTTCTTCTTCTACTTGGAAAGGGTTGTCGGGCATTCTTTACACAGCCTCAAGCTGGGCTGAGATACACGCTTTTGTCATTGGCTCTTAGGATTGAGAGAAATGTTAATACAAAATAGAAATTTAGTGAGATAGATACAATGAGGCAGAAATGTAAATGTGATTGATTTGGGTGGAGATAGAGGGTCCATTTGGGCCGATGATGCAGATTTGAGGTGTTGGATTCCTAAAATGCTTGCATGGAAAAGTGGACACAAGATAGGGAAATGCGAAGGTTTGGAGTCCGAATTACATATTTATGAAATACGCAGCTTTGGAGTCCGAATTACATGGGGAAATGCGCAGCTTTCAACTCCGAATTGCATATTAATTTCCACTTTTTTTTTTTTTTTACAAAGTATAACTCGGACCCTTAGGGTCGGAGTGTCACATTTAATTTTTTTCCGGAAAAACAAATCAGTTAATTCCGTAGTAAGTAAAAAAAAAAAAAAATTACAATAAATAAAAGATTATAAAAAATTCTAAGCTTACATTGATAAATCGAAATAGCTTCCAATTCATGCAATTACAGTTATGAAAATAAATTTCCCCCCTATTTTGTGAAGATATAACCATTCTAACGGTTCTCATTTAATCGTGCGCTAACGTAAATCGGAAAGGGCCCACAAATGATTATACAACTTCTGACCACAACAAGAGAATACAATTAAGTTTATAGTTTCAATATCAAAATTCAAAAAAACAACAAATTATGAGCGTCCGTCGAAAGGAGGGAAAATGTTATCCGCAGTTCTAAATCGCACGTCGTAGTTAACCGTAAAAGCTTAAACTCGCGACGGTCAGAATTTAACCAATCTTTTTTTTTAATAAATCCGGAACATCATGGGTTCCGATTTATAATTTTATGCTATTAGACGGTCCGAGTTTTACATATAATTTTTTTTTTTAATTTTTACCCCATAGACGAAAGATTAGGTATACCGTCCAGTTATTGCCTATCCACGTTTCTGGCCTAGGCAACCAAATCAACAAGACCAGCGCCGCACACGTAGGTATCCAAATGAAACGGACTTCGGTTCAAATCGAAGTAGAAGATGTAGGTATTGTCGGATGACAACTCATTTCTTCCTCAAGCGTTCCTACTTTGAATCATCAATAAAAATAATGCTTTGTTTATATTTTTAATATCAAATTTTTTCATTAAATTAAATATATGATATGAGTATGGACATTATACATACTGAGCATAACTTCTTTTTTAAGAGTCAGTGGGGTTTCTAATTTTTGCAAACAATAAGTCAGATGAACACAAACAATAAATATAATATCTATAATCTAATTTCTTCTGCATTTATTAAAAACAAATAAAAAAACAAAAAAAAAATGTATATCAAATACATTGGACCTCCAATGGTCGAATGTACTAAAAAAAACAAAAAAAAAAATTATACCAATACATTTGGACCTTTATGGTCGAATGTATTAAGAAAAAAAACAAAACAAAAATATTAAACGGACTGCAAAATCCCGATTCTCTATAATCATAAAATCGGACTCCACTACATCGGTTTTCCTTCTTTGGGGTCCAACTATTCATTTACGTGATTCTCGTAACCATCAAACCTATTTTGACCTTTCCTGTTTATGATTCGGAGATAGATAGATCTTACCCACAAACAATACTTTTTGATTGAAGAATATTGAAGCTTTTATGAATCAATGTCTCATCTTTCAATTCATTAGTTAATTACAGGATTAATCAAAGGACTATGTCCAATTTAGCTCCTGATCGCATAGGAACACACTGCACCCTACATAATATACATACTAATAGAGACTAATTGTTTACATTGTGAGCTGAGAAACAATTCAAGTTTCCATAACCATTGCAATCAAATTACAAATCTTGAAATACGGAGTCGTGTTCATCATTTGCTTTTGAGTGATGGGTGGGTGAAGATTCCCCGTAATGATCGACGGCTAAATACGGGTTCTTCTCAATCGGCCGGAAATTATAGAATATGAAGAGATAGAACACTAAGTTGACGGTTTCGGCGGCGGCCCACCACCACCCATTCATTGCATGTAACTCACCGCATTCCCTATCATCGCCACCCCAAACCTGGTGAAATACAAATACGCCACCACCACAACGTAGAACTGCTTGAAAAGCGTCAGCTTTTCCAGATTCCTCGCCGCCTTCCCGGACGCCTCCCGGAGGCTCCTGATGGACCAGAAGATTGGGAAGAATATGGTGCAGCAGCAAACCACGTCGATCAACAAGAACGTCTCGTTCCACACCAGGCCACTCCTTCTTCGCCGGCCCGGTTTCGGCTATCACCACCGCCGCTATGTTCTCCACCACCTGCAACGGTATCGCGAACATTAACAGCTTCTTCTCCCGCTCCTGCAGATACGGTTTCAGGAACGACCAGCCGGTGCCGATGAGGATGATGACGGTGAAAGAGAGTGATGCCTTTGAGGAAGCCGAAGATGTAGAACGCCACGTCCCAGCCGTGCGGGGTCCCGGTTTTTCTGATGAACATTTTGTCCTCCGCCGCGCATATCATCCTCAACGCCTTGAAAACCAGCAATGCCAGCATGATAATGTGGATCTTCTTCACGGTTTCTGATTGTTTCACGCACACGGATACCCAGACTGCTAAGAAACACAGGTAAACGGAGAAGAAGAAGAAGAAAATCACCGGCAATTGCGTCTGCCCCGCCGGGAGAAAATCCTTCTCGCCGTTCCCGTTAACATTGTACATTTCCGTGAACACCCTCATGGAAACATGGAATTCCGGCTGGCAGTTCCCGAAGATGAGATTATACTCGTCCGCCTCCTCCGCTGATCACCAGCGTCGCGTTGTGCGATGACACCGGCGACAGCTCGTCGAACTTGAACACCGGCTTCACGTACTGGCTGGACAGAACACAGAAAGCTTCTGTGTACGAGGATTCGTTGAGGATCATGGGAAACGAGGCGTCGCTGACGAGGAAAAACCCCATGGAAGACGGGTTAAGCTTTGCCTCGTGATGCTTGGATCTGTACAAGACGTGTTCGACGGAAACCGTGACATCGCCGTTGAGGGCGAAGCCGAAGCGCTCGAACAGGATGATGGGCCTGGAGTCGTCGACGATGTTTGTTTTCTTGATCTCGCAGGCGCCATAGTTGAAGAAGCTTAGGATAATTGTGATTATTGCAAGTAATGATTGTAGAAAGAGATTCTGGTTTTCCATGAGATCAGAATAATTTCATCCAGTTGTAATAATAATAATATAATCGATCTGTACAAAATAATGTTTGGATTGTGAAATTCTAACTCAAATACTTGAATATAATGTTGTGATTGAATTTGTGAAAGCTAGCTATTAGTGTGGCACAAGTTTTGGCTTTTTGTGGGGGCGGGAAACACGTACTCTTTCCTCGTATTATATTCATCCAATTTAGTTGGTGGTTAATTATCTTCTTGATCATTTGAACTTATTAACTTTGGACAACCTAAATTGATTTATCTTTCTGTGATAATTTGTCGACTAGATACACCTGACAAAGTTTATTCCGTACACACTTTTCGGTCTAGTAATTTAAATACATATATAGGCACTGTTTGGTAAAATAGCTAGCCTGTCAAATTTTTCTTATTTGAACCACTATTAATTGTTTGACTTGATTAAAAAATTAATATAAATATTTAGTTAATTAGCTTTTTGTAACTTCAAAATGATAAAGTTCAAAAAGTTACTCAAAAACAACTTTTTAAATTAGCTTTTCGCTATAAAAAAATTATACTAAATAATTATCAACTAACAGGCTAATTTACCAAACACCTTTTTACAATCAGTTAATGTTATCAACTAATTATATTATTTAATTGACCTAATCACAAACAATCATTTAGCAAATAGAGCCTAAATATTATTCTTAATAGTTATATTGTTATAGTAATGAATATTCAAATCGGATTTGATGTATTTGTCGTAATATAATTTGTGCGAATTCAGTTGAAATGTTTAAGGTGGATTTGGAAGGCCCAACTTATCTTTCACAAAATTCCGAAGGCCTTTGTTTGACTAGATTGCCCAAACAGCCCATAGCAAAAAGTTAAAAAGAAAATACCAAATTAAATGAAAATCCCACTTTTGCCCCCGTAATTATCCCCAAACAACACTTCCCCAGGCCCAGCCTTTCTTCTTCTCCGGGATCTCAAGCTCTCCGGCGATTTGCTTTTCTTCGTTCAAACCTGTATAGAGATATACATATTTTGATTTTAGTTTTTTTTTTTTCCTATTAATTAAATTTAATAACTGAATCAGTTTTGAAATTTTAAAAAAAAAAAAATCTCGAATTTTTTGGTATATATTTACTTGATGCTCTCTTATTATACCAGAATAGTTCCCAAACCTTCATCCCCGAAAGCCGAATTCAATCTTTCGGTTTTCCGATTCCCGTTTTTGCAGTTACCGCCGCCGATCCTCCGCCACTACTAGTTGGTAGTAGTGACTGCGCAACCACCGAGAATTGTACTGGAATGGCGTCGACGTCGGCTAGTTCGAGTTCAAGAGCCGGCGGCGGTTGGGAGTATTCCCAAGCTCCCGAAGGAGGTAGACGAAGTCGTAGGGATAGCGAAGAAGTGCTGGCACAAGTTCAGGAAGGAGGCGACGTTCGCCGCTCTACACTCCTTCATCGTCTCTTTGGCGTCGGGGAATCTCAAGGTCGAGACGTTCGGACAGTGCGTCGCACAGGACGTTTATTTTCTCGGGCCATTCGCTCAAGCGTCAGTTCTTTTTTTAACGTTTTATTTTTGTCCTTGAAGAATAGAACCTCTCATCTTAATCGTATTCTGTCTTTTGATATATCTATAGATTATGTGTAATACCGGGCGGGAATTTCTTTTTCGTTTTAATGTATTCGTTCTTTTCTATTTTATTGATCAAACAAGACAATGTGGATAAAACATAGCGTTTTCATTTCTATTCTTTTCTGCAATTTATTCTGAAGTTTGCGTGTGTGGTATCTTATGGGGGTGCACTTTTAGGATTCTTCTGAAGCTTAATTTTGAAAGAGAGTTTATCCAGACCATTTCTTCTTTCTAAAATGTTCTTAAAATGTCATTAGTCTGCAAGATATGCTGGGTGAGTTTCTTTGTTCATTAACTTTGGTATCGTTTGCTCCTTTGCTTCATTTTTATTTGTTTAGTTTCTAGAGTGTAGTAACTTACAAATCAATAATGGATGTATTGCAGTTTCTAGAAAGTGTAGTAACTTACAATTCAATAATGGATGTATTGCAGGTTTGAGTTAGCAGAAGAATACGCAGAGGATGATGATGCAAAGCATGGGATTAGTGAGTTGAGGAATACTACCCTAGACAAACTCAACTTGCATGATAATTTTGTCCAGGTAAAAATAGTTGCTTTCACATATCACTTTATTATTATTTTTTTTTCTTGTGCAAATTGTCATGGATTGCCTCCATGACAAACTCAAATTTTTGCATTTGCATCTACCCATTATTGTGTGCTGAGTTATCTAGTAATATAAGAAAATCTGAAGAGTGGTCATGATGCAAAAATGTGGTGGCGTGCATATATTTTTTTCTAGATGCTGCATGTTCTTTGGATTTGAGTTTGGAGTAGGCAGAATGCCTTTTTGATTGTTGGTTGTGCTATAATTTACCAATTTGTAATGAATTGGACAGGAATGGGGCTCTGATGTCGTCAAAGATACTACTCTGAATCCAGCAACTTCTAAGTGCACAGATTTCTTGTTGGCTACAGCCTCGGGAAAGATTGATGGGGTCAAAGCTACTGGTAAACTTGCAACTCCTTTTGAGAAAACCAAGTTGTCTGCTTATACCCTAGGTGCTATGACATCCTGCATAAGGCTTTATGCCTACATTGGTAAGGAGCTGCAGGGACTTATTGATCATAAAAGTAATCATCTCTACAAGAAGTGGATTGAGAATTACTCCTCAGACAGTTTCCAGGTTTGGTTATTTTTGTTTTTCTTTGAACCCAAATACCCAATTATTCTTCTTATCATCATCTCAAGTCTCTGTAGTTCAAACTTTTAAGAAAGATACGTATGACATGTTTCTTACTGGGTCATGTATTTGTTTTCTAGGATTTTTCTTTGCAAACAGAGGAGTTGCTGGACAAGTTAAGTGTCTCTTTGACTGGGGAGGAGCTTGACATCATTGAAAAACTTTATTCTCAAGGAATTAAACATGAGATAGAGTTTTTCTTAGCTCAGCCACTTATTCAGAAAGCTGTTGTACCCCTCTCAGGAGAGCATAACCTAGAAGAACGCCGACTGATGATATTTTCCGATTTTGATTTGACATGCACCTTTGTTGATTCATCTGCCATCTTGGCAGAAATTGCAATAGTAATGGCTTCAAAATCTGATCAAGTCCGAACAGAAAATCAAATTGCACGTATGACATCGTCTGATCTAAGAAACAGTTGGGAAGTTCTCTCCAAGAATTACACAGATGGCTATGAGCAGTGTATAGAGAACATGTTAGCCACTGAAAGAGGTATTTTATCTCATGGCTTGTGATAATTGATGACCCTATTGATTCGTGCTTAGATTCTAGGCTTTTGCTTTTGGTTTTGCAGCGGAGAAGTTGAACTATGAAGGTCTGCGAAAAGCACTTGAGCAACTTTCAGATTTTGAGAAAGAAGCAAATTTAAGGGTGATTGAATCTGGTGTGCTTAAGGGTCTTAACCTGGAAGCCTTAACGAGCTGGGGGGCTTTTGATTCTCCAGACGGTTGTATGAATTTTTTCCAAACTGTAATAAAAAGGAAAGTCTGAATGCAGATGTTCAATGTGCTCTCCTATTGTTGGTGTGGTGACCTCATTAGATCTGCCTTTTTCATCAGGTTATGTAACTGAGTTGACTTTGATTAAAGATCTCAACTTGTTATCCCTTACTAATGTATGTGTAGCATGGTTCTCACTGGTTTTTGACTGTCTGTCTACTGGGGGGTTAAATGACGAGCTAAAGGTGCATGCAAACGAGCTCGAATTTGAAGAATCTTTGTGCACTGGTGAAATTGTGAAGAAGGTGGAGTCCCCCATTGACAAGGTTCAAGCTTTTGGTAAAATCCTCGTAAAGAGGTGTGAGAGTGATACAAAGACACCACTGACTGTTTACATGGAGATTCAGTAGGGGACTTGCTATGTTTGCTTGAAGCAGATGTAGGCATCGTGGTAGGTTCAAGCTCGAGTCTAAGAAGAGTGGGGAAGCATTTTGGCGTCAAATTTATTCCACTCTTTCGTGGTGTGGTTGATAAGCAGAAGGAATGCATTGAGGTCAAGGGAGCAGACTCTTCTTCATCTTGGAAAGGGTTGTCGGGCATTCTTTACACAGCCTCAAGCTGGGCTGAGATACACGCTTTTGTCATTGGCTCTTAGGATCATTGAGAGAAATGTTAATACAAAATAGAAATTAGTGAGATAGATACAATGAGTTTGGTGGCCAATTTTATTGTGGCTACACACACTGCAACTCTTCCTTTCCTTATAGGCAGGAGGCTACTGTGCTCAGAAATGTAAATGTGATTCATTTGGCTGGAGATCTTAGCCACAGACAATACTTTTTGATCGATCATTTCTCTTTGAAGAATATTGAAGCTTGCGTTTATGAATGTTTCATCTTTCAATTCTCTGCGTAGATGTTCTATCTTCCATGTCTAAAATTTTATGAGAATATTTTTATGAATTTATAGAAAAATATTATATTGTACCGTTTGGGTGAAACAGGGAACCACACTGACAACAAAATTTGATAATTGTCAACTTAGCCATGTTTTATTCTAAGAGTTTTATTTATTTATTTATTTGTGATAACACTTTGAAAATGAATATCTTCTTTTGACATTATTTTCCTGATTACATAAATATTTTTTTTTAAAAAAAAATAGCTTTCAAACTATATTTTAAGTTTCTAAACAGAACATAGAGATTAGTCCAAAAGGACCTACTTTCACTTTTAAAATTAAACCATTTAATTATTGAAGTTCGTCTCTTAATTTACAAAATGCTTTTTTTTAAAAAAATCACTCATTGATATTTGAGAAATGAAAAGTAACAATAGTATTGAGGATCAGTAACTTAAACTTTCTTCCAAACCGTGACCGACAATGCCGCCACCAAAGAACATTGGTCTCTTCTTCTAAATACTGTCTATTGAACCATTGAATTAAGCATGTACATGGCTATCTTAACTTAAACCTGTTATAGTCAAAGTTGTGAACAACTATCCAGTAAAGGGTTTTTGGGAGACCATTAACTGTATCCATCCTTGTGTTATCCATCCAGGATAGGGATGTCAACGGGGCGGGGGACATATCCCCATCCTCGCCAGACTTTTTTCTCATTTCCCCATTCTCGCCGGGGGGGAAGGGAAAACTCCCCTATCCCCATCCCCACGGAGATTATTCAGAGACGGGAAATCCCCACCCCATTAATAAGTTATAAAAAAAAAATTAAACATTAAAAAATATTTAAATAAATAACGTATATATATTCATCCCAACTTAAAGTAGTATTTAATATTTTACAATTAAACATGTTATTTAAATATGCATTTCCTAAGCATGACAATACAATGACAAAAATGCTTCTAAAATTATATATTGTATACCAAAGTAATACATATGTGTGTATTGTGTGGCTATATATATAATATATATATATATATATATATATATATATATATATATATATATAATATATATATTAATTTATATATATAAAATATATATACTTATTATAATCGGAGACAGGGGCGGGGCGGGGAGAGTACTCCCAAGTACCCCGCCCCATCTCCGACGGGGAATTCAAAATTGTCCTCATTCTCATTCCGATCCCCTATTTTTGTTCTCATCCCCGTCTCCGTAGGGGCGGAGAATCGAGTTTCCGTCGCATGCTGGTACAATTGACATCCCTAATCTAGGATGTAAACTGCACAGAAAAAAAAAATTATTTCGAAAGACAATTTCTGATATAACAATTGTTTCATTCTAACACATTCAACTAGAGAGAGTTAGATAACTTATCAGCATTCTAATGCAAACACTTACATATTTATCACGATTTTACTCGACTAAAAAGTTGTAATATCTGTTCAAAAGGATTATGAAAAAACTAAGGAGAGTTTTTTTTTTTTTTTTGGCACAAGTGTCAAATAGACCCATCTACTACTGCGAAGTGTTCAATTCTCACCACGACAAAATTAAGTGTCAAATAGGTCCATTTTACCAGCTAAATTTGTTAATTGTCATTTTTTACAGGTTGCTAGCAGGTTGTCTATTTAATTATTAAAATAAATAAATACAAAAAAAAAATATATATATTAGCCACCGCGACAGCCGTGGCTGTCCTCACCGGACAGTAGGTGGCTGATATTCTTTTTTATTATTATATATTCTATTTATTTTATTTATTTTTAATAATTAGATAGGCAACCTGCTAGCAACCTGTAAAAAATGTCAATCGAACAAATTTAGTTAGTAGATGGCCTATTTGACACTTAATTTAGTTCGTGGTGGGAAATTTGAAGCACTTCGCATTAGTGATGGGTCCTATTTGTCACTGTGCTTTTTTTATTTCTTGTTCATCCTATATTTAACTACCATTATTAAATAGCTCTTAACTGAAAAAAATTAATTATACAAATAAAAAATAACCCTAACGGCCTAACAGAACAACGCCATAGTTTTTGCCATGTAACGTTAATCTGACTAGGCATTAAGCGCGCTGGATCACTCGTTTAAAATAAGTGAATGAGTTGGATTTAGTTGATGAGATCGAATTCAATCCCGAGCGAAGAATTGTACTGCTTTTCCCGATTTCCATTTTGCAGTTACATGCCGCCGATCCTCCGCCACTGCTAGTGGTAGTAGTACGTGACTGCGCGCGCAACCCAACAAGATGGCGGTCGCGGTCGTCTAGTTTCGAGTTCAAATCCGCCGCCGCCGGCTAGTTCCTGAGTTCAAATCCGGCCCCGCCGGTTGGGAATGTCGAACGGCCATAGCGGCAGACTTGCTGGGTCAAGTTCGGGACGAGGCGATATTCGCGCTCTACACTCCCTTAATCGTCTCTTTGGCGTCGGGAAAACTCAAGGTCGAGACGTTCAGACATTGCATCGCACAGGACGCTTATTTCCTCGAGCTATTTGCTACAGCGTCAGTTGTTTTTTTCTTCTTTTTGATCCTGAAGAGATAGAAACTTCTCTAATCTTATTATGGCGGGAATTTCTTTTTTTTCGTTTGAATGTATTCCTTCTTTTCTATTTTATTGATCAATTCAAGCAAGACAATGTATATAAACATGTTTGCATTTATATTCTTTAAATTTATTAATTCCATCATTTTCTTGAAAATTACTTAGCTTCTCTACATTTATTCTGAAGTTTTATGGCGGATGCACTTTTAGGATTCTTCTAAGCCTCAATTCTGATAGAGATTATCCAGACACACCCTTCTTTAATTTGTATTTTATTCTTTTAATGTTCTTAAAATGTCATTAGTCTGCTGGCAGAATTTCTTTGTTCATTTTTATTTGTTTAGTTTGTAGAAAGTGTAGTAACTTAGGAATCAATAATGGATGTAATGCAGGTTTGAGTTTGCAGAAGCATACGTACTCGATAATGAAACAAAGGATGTGATTAAAAGAGTTGAAAAAGATTACCAGAAAAG
>VALG01012708.1:0-12840 GCA_009835305.1 Ipomoea purpurea
AATGCACCATTAGTTAATTTTGTCTTTTATTCCTCTTAGAATTTTTTCCTACATATAGTAATCATTTTTGACCATACTTCTTGGCCTAACATATTTCAATGATCAGATTTCTACAGATCTGATCGGGATTTTACAAATCTATAGACTAAAGCTTTTGCCGCTCTCTAAATTGGTGACTTTGTGGGTATTAATGAAGATAACAGTTACCTCGAGTTGAAAAATCCAGAAAAATCAAATAACAGTTTAAAGATACTTTAAGAAATATTGAGAAAGAGAAGTATCAATATAAAGTTTATAAATTAATGATTGTGGAGTCACAAAATCTTTCTGTGCGTGATCTTTAAGGAAATCCTAATGACAATTCCAATCGTATCAAGTTGATTCACGACTAATTCTCCTATATAAAATAACAGTATTATTATCTTACGTTTTTCTTTTTCTAGATGCATCTATTCTCATTTTTGAGAAAAGATAGATCAAACCTAGCGAATTAAGGAATATTAAGTAAAAAATAAAATTATTATATAACTTTTTACATTTTACACGTATTTATTAATACATTGGGATATAGATTAATATTACAAATAAATCTATAATGTATATATCTTTATAGCAGTCCTTATCTGAGAAACTTATCAGGAGAACCCTACGTGCATAATTTCGTTGCCTTGTCGATATAGAGTTGCGGCTGGATTGTGTCCGCTAAAGGAATATTGCCTCCCATACAGACCATGTAAGGTGAGACTGGTTCATGGGATCGCTGCGGTACAAGCTTGTTGTAGCTTTGTATGACGGTCAAGTCGCGATAGACAGCACTGAGGCGGAGGGGCGAATATAAAGCAGTTACGGTAGGCATGCACTATTGTCTTAGATCCGAGCATTTATTGACGCAGTGCGAAACTTTAAAAAATTTCATAGCGAGTGGTAATGTAAGCATTGAGACACTTGTATATAAAAATTTAGCGAATCCTTGTTTTAAAGACTAATAATAGTAAAATAATAAGCATAAAGGGCCTGATATCGTTTATGCAATTTTCAATATCATCAGAATTCACTCCCTTAAATCGATATACATTTTATATCGTATGAGAAAAATAACCATAACGGAAAAGGCGCCGATCTGAATAGAAATTTAGCAATACTGAACGTACTGCGAATTCATTAATCCTATTTCCAGTATCGGATATAACTTATACATAATATGTTTTAAAAAATAAAAAAAATATAAATTAAGCCCAATCACATTAACTACTTGGGGGATTGATTTAACAAACAAGAGTAATCAAGATTAACAACAAATTGAAGTGCCAAAACTACCCCCCCCCCCCCGTTCGCAATGTCCATTGCTTTGACAATCAACAATTCAGCCTCTTCAATATTAGTTTATACTTTAAAAATTTTATGCCCTAAGATCTTTTATTTGCTCCCTTATGTCCCGTATGAGGGGATGCACTCAGGTGCGAATAAGTGCGCAGGAAGGAATATGCGAAACGAATTTTTTCAGCGCGCGACACGTGTCCAGATCTAATAACTTAAAAAAAACGCGGTGGCATTTTGTAAATAATTGAACATCGAAGTGCAAGTAAAATCTCTTATAAGTGACCTATTTCACCTTTAAGTGCATGTAATTTTGCCTTGTTAGCATTCACTTTCCGCAACCATTCATTCACCTTGGGTGTGCTTATAAACTATTTGTGCAATTATTTAAAGTAACTATAGGTGCAACTACTTAAACTATAGGTGCACCTACTTTCACCTATAAGTGCATGTAATTTTGTCTTGTTAACATTCATTGATCTGTAATTTTCAGCGGGTAATACAGTTACCTGAAAACCACTCGCAAACATTCTACACCTAGGTGGCACGACTACTTACTAACAATGGTGCAACGTACTTATGAACTATAGGTGCAACTACTTATAACTATCAGGTGGAACCTAAGTATTGATCGCTCCAGTGTAAATTTTACATGCACCTATTAACTAGAGTCTTTGCATGCACTTGGTAATACATTCCTATTTCGCTCGCTGGGCGAAGCATTCGCACCTGAGTTGCGATTCTATATCTATATATAATACACACCCCAACACACACACAACACACACACACGACCACACATATGACTTGTACCTACTCTCTATCACTATACCAGCTCTAATATACTATACCACCACCCACCACAAACTATATATATCGCCTGACTATACACTTACCCCACTACTAGCCCCCATAGCTCTCCCTCTTGTCACGACGCACATATGCCGACCTTCGGGATAACCTGCCCAATACCCACTCACCATAACATCCACATCCACACAATCAAACCTAATACATCAACACCCACTTCACCACTAATGCCACTTATCCTACTCCATCCTCCCCCTCCTCCCCCCCTCCCTCTAACCCCTCTCCCCACGTCTCCGCGCACCACCTCGCTAATTCAAACCCGCTTCACTCTCCCTTTCACCCTTTACACGCGTCTGACTCTCAACCTTCCTGGTAAACACTTCGCTAATACTCCAACTCTCAACTCTGCTCGCACTGTCACCCAACGCGACCTTCAGCGACATACCGTCTTCCCTCTCACCCCTCCGCCTCGCTGCTTACCCCCTCCTCTACTCCTCTCTCTCTCGCTCACAAACTCTCTCCAACTAACGTCTAATACTGCATTGGTATATACCCCTATACCAATCCCTTGGAAAACTAATACCTACCTAGCGATTATTTTGTATTATATACTTTGATACTCTATGAAAACACTCGCACACAAAAGAACAAACTCACACTAAAAAACTAAGACAATGTATCTGGAATATAACCCCCATCAATTGATGAAGTGCAATGTAAATACTATTGTCTTTTACATTGGGAAAAATAAAGACATATAACTAATGAAATATATTATTTTAATAATTTTATTGATATGACAATAATTTTTTTTAATAAAGAAATTGTACAGGCGGGGGAAAAAAAACCAATTGTAGTGAATATAAATCTCAATTGATAATTTGAATGTAGAAAGAACTCTTTTTATATTAGATGAAAAATAAAGAAAATATAACTAATGAAATTATTTCTCTTATTTAACTTATTGATAATGAGATAATTTCCTCTTTGTGACTCAAAACATTGTACCAGAAACCACTAACTTCTCAAATTAAAGATACACTCCTGCCCACCCCCCCCCTCCTTTTTGTTGTCAGCTACTAACTTCAATTATTCCCTAATTTAATAAGATTAACCCATCGAGTACTAATTACTGCCCACTTTGATCTGCAGAATACGCAGCAGCTGTTCGACGACTACAGACCCTTCTTTCCTATCTGACAATTAATGAGACCGTTAACGGCTGACACCTACACCGTTAACGATAAAGCATCAATATCTACCGGACCAAAGTCTAACAGAAATCACAAATTCCCCCGGATACCATTCAGTAAATCTCAAAGAAAAATAACATCTGCCAATCCTGGGTCATCTCATCACCTTGATTTAAAATCACTCTGAGCATTCTGCTCTGCGATTAAAAAATTTGACCGGCCATTCTTTCCTCTACCCATTGAGTAGCAGCTAGACTTCCTCCTTGGCTCTTTATTGCTAACGTCCCTATCCTACTCCCACTCTATCACCTCACCACCCCACCCCACCCACCCCCCCCCCGTTACCCCGCACACACCCACCCAACTCCCGCAACGCACCGGCTGCGCTCTTCAGGCCAATCACACCCACTTCTCGCCGCTCACTCGTGCTGCATCAAACGCGGTACCCAACGCGCTCCTTTCGCATCTCGCATCTCCACCCCTCCTGGCTCTCCACACCCTCCGGGACTCGTGTCCTCCTCAACGCACTCGCTCTCACCTTCATCCACTTCACACTACATCTCCTCACACTCCGTAGATAAATTCAGCATCATGTACTCGTTACCCAAAATGGCAGAGTAGGAGACGCTGAGGGAATCTGTGGAGTCAGAGCATGCAGGAGTGTCTTTGTCAATTCGACGAGCACACGGAGCAAACATAAGCTATCTGAGGCACAATCTAACGGGAGACAGCAGGAGTCTTGGCGGACTACTGAATAAGGCGGAATCTCATTCGCGAATATAGATTACATAGCGGGTAAGGCCTTTCCACTTCTAATTTTGATTGAAACGCGAGATAATGTGTTAACGTCAATGTGCACAATTGTATGGTATACTCAATCAAATGGGATGCCTGCGGCGTACATTGCTCGCCAATCTGCAAAACCTCAGCAATAATAATTCTCACCTGCAACTGTTTGTGAAAATGTCAAGGTGAATTTCTACAAATAATTTGGTCAGGGAAGGTGAAGATGCTACAAGTTTTACAAAGAAGCTTGTGCTGCAAAAAGAAACACATTTCTGCAATAAGGTAACATTCCAAATGCATACGTAATTTCATCTTAATCTCAACTTATATGTTACTACTTATTTAAATTATGGTTCGTTACCCTCTTATTGAAATCTTCTTTATCATTTTACCATTTGTATGCTGAAAAAATTTTCAAAAATAGAATAGATTGTGTATTTATTATACTTTGAAATGTTGTAGCAGAAAAATATACATAGAATGCAAGTTCCACACAATCTCTAAGGTCAATCCTGTCTTTCCAGATAAGTAAGTTGATGGGAGTAATATGAGGACCAGTTTGAAAGGCAGAATGTACACCAACAGTGGCCAGATAAGAAGTTTTTTAAATTATCTAAATTAGTTCTTATCTAATCCAAGTGTAGATTAGATCTATACTGTATTTTATATATTAGCAAGCAAATTGATGTGGAATACAAATAAAAATTTATAAAGAAACAGGTAAATCACAAATACAAATATTTATGAGTGATAGAATTAACACTTAAAATCACATTTGAGCAACCAATTTGTAAAAAGAAACACCTACTACATGAATCTTTAAATGTTAAATCACACATACCTAATGTGAAACACCTACTCCCAATTGTGGATGAATCTGTTCCTTCTTCCATCTCTAAGCTGGGGATGTAGTTCAAAAACCAATTTAGAAATTCGTAGGATATGTGTCAATATATCAATATGTAGTAGTAAAAACAAAAAATTAAAATGAAAGCCAACTGCGATTCTAAGATGAATCATCTAGAATCGCACTAATCTCTTGGTGAACAACTATGAACTACAATCAAAGTTAAAAATCATGGAATGGAGAAGCTAATACTAATGTAAAGTCTCAGATTTGATATATATCAAACATGCATCTATCTATTTTGAAGATATGAGTGAAAATGTAGTTTAAAATCACACATGTGAATAGAAAAAACCCAAAATTTATAGACAATAAAAAATTCTTAACCATTTAGATATTAAGGACCTAAATTAAGCACAGATCTGGAAATGTAATTGCTGGCATAGATATGAGGAAAATAAACACAGATCTGGAAATGTAATTGCTGGCATAGATATGAGGAGAATGTAGTTTTAAATTACACATGCGATTAGAAAAAACCAAAGATTTATAGACAATAGGATAACCCTTTAGATATTGAGGACCTAAATTAAGCACAGATCTGGAAATGTAATCGCTGGCATAGATATGAGGAAAATGTAGTTTAAATCACACATGCAATTAGAAAAAACCCAAGATTTATAGACAATCAGAAATTCTTAACTGTTTAGATATTAAGGACCTAAATTAAACACAGATCTGGAAATGTAATCACTGGCATATGTACTAGGTAATGGTTAAAATAGGTTTAATCAACTTAGCTTTTAGATTCCGAGCATGGTGAGTATCTGTTCTCCCAAGTTCTGTATTGATGCAGATTTCTTGAATTTCTTCTTGATTGTGAGAACTCATACGAACTTTAAAGAGTACCAATATATGAGAATGGAAAAAAGGCCTTGATCCATCTATAGAACATGTCCAGCTGACAGAGATCAATTGAAAACAAGTTTCCTGACCTCAGTTGCAGAGGAGAAGATTGGCGAGCTGAGGAAGACGACTCAAATAATTAGAGGAGAAGAAGCTTGAAAATTGAAATAGATATCTAACTCTACACCTTTATACTTACAAGAAACAGTAATTACTTAAGAAGAGAATGTAGTCACATACTGTGTCAAAAGTATGTAGGGAGCAAAGTTATAAAGTGTCATCAAGTCTATAATAGTATATATTATACTGTGAAAGAAAAGAAAGTCAACAACCAATGAAGTGGTATATTCAATTCCATTTTGTAGAGATGAGGTACCATTTGGACAGTAGCAACCAGTCTGTAATAGTGTGTACTGTGAATGTAAAAGTAGAAACTTGGAAAACAAATTGTGCAAAGTTTACATAAACTTAAATTTCAAAATACATGTGTGATAAATAAAAAGATCAATACATCCTACTACTACTCCAGTGTTCCGCACGCATACTAGGCTCTTCATCATAGACAACTTAGGGAATATTCTATATATAAAATCAGAATTTGGCAGTATCATTTAAAAAAAAAATACTAAGGGATGTTACTCTGAACTGCATGACACGCAGTATGCACTTAAATACTGAGTAGAATAATAGTATGAACGTATGTTGCAACGGTAGAAATCAAAATGGTAGTGTGTCATAAAGACTCTAGTAGTATATCTTCAAAGTACAAACAATAGAAATTGAAACAAAAACTATAGTGTTCTACTTGCAATTCAATAATTCAAGCATCAAAGATCAGTGACCTATAGACTATTAATTAAATAAAAAGTCACATACCTATCAGGAAGTGGAAACTACAACCCTAGGGCAGGAAAACAGCATTGGTATTGTACAGACTCTATGTTTGACTTGGACACCGAAGCTTCTGTGCACTCATACACTATAGGTAGTCTTACTCAGTATGTATAACACTGCAGAGTTTAAAAAATGACAAGTTAGAAAGAGTGTAATGTTGGTTCATCTATGAAATACATAATCAATAGGATGTAAATGTAAGATTTTGAAAACCTAAGGGACAAAAATTAGAAGGGAAACACTCTTAACTTCTAAACTGAATCAGACTTACCTAACTAACATCTAAACTTAATTGGACTTACCTAACATAACATATGTCACACTTTAACTTCTAAACTGAATCAGACTTTTTTTTTAATTGAGTTTGAGCAAACACTTTAAAAACGATGTATGAACACAAAAGTATATTTAAAAAAATATAAACAATTATTAGAAAGTCTAGAAAAAAACTTGATTCATGTCTAGCAACAAAACAGAATTTATACAGCAGTTTTATCTGTTGCATGTTAAATATTTAGTGCAGAAACCCTAATCTCATAGTTATATCAAAGCCCTAATTCACATAAAGAACCATAGGATGAAATACTCTTCCAGTTTAGACAAAATCTTAAAGAGAAATGCAAATACATAAACAAATATACATTACAAGGTATGAAATAACTAAAGGAATAGGATCTTAGCTTTGTACTTCCTTCGACTGATTTGTATTCTATTAACATCTACATCATGTGAAATTAGTGCCAGGCTGTAAACAAAGATAACGTACTTGAATTTCCAGATCTGTTGTTTTAAAGCACACGAAAAATTCCCTCGCCTTGAAGATTAACTAGATTTAGGATATAAACAACAACTCGGGTTTACCGTCGCGATTGCGTCTACAAAAAACCATATTTTAACTACCAGTTCACCAAAAACGGAAATTACAGACGTAGAAATTAGGGTAGAAGACCCGATTCGGACAGGTCTAGAGAGAAAGGGAGAAGCGAAAAGAAAAGTCGAACGTTCGGTATCTGCACAGAACGATATGGTTAGAATGGATTTAATAATATATATATATATATATATATATATATATATATATATATATATATATTATATATATATATATATATATATATGTATGTTATACATATATAGGAGAAGGGTTCAGGTGCGCGTATAGCTTCCCGTGTGGTTGTGCGGTTAAATTCTGAGCAGTTGATTAAATTTAGATCAACGGCTCAAATCAATAAAAATTATTAAAAAAAAAAAAAACGCGTGTCTGGAACAAAGAAGTATAAGCTAAGGCGCACCTTAAGTGTTCGATCTTAAGCATAAACCCACGCACATTAAATACAAAACCCACACACATTAAGCACAACCTCACGCACAAAAACACGCACTTTAAATATTAACTCACAGACTTTAACTTTCAACAACTACTGACATTAAGTACAAAACTCACGCACATTAAGTACAAAACCCACGCACATTAAGCACAACATCACGCACATTAAGCACAAAACCCACGCACTTTAAATATTAACTCACAGACTTTAAGTTTTAACAACTACTCACGATAAGCACAACCCCACGCACATTAAACACAAAACTCATGCACCTTGCGTACAAAACTCACGCATCTTATATACAAAACTCACGCACATTAATCATAGATCTGCTCACCTTAAATTTGACCTAGATGCAAAAATTACAAATTGCCACCGCGTTTTTTTAAACGTTGGTAATCCTGGACGTTGATTTAAGCGAGATGAATGACCCAAATTAAACCGCACAACCGCACCTGGGCACCCTAACCGCCCAAGAACCTAATTTATATATATATATATATATATATATATATATATATATATATATATATATATATATATATATATATGTATATATGTGTGTATGTGTGTATGTGTGTCTGTGTCTGTGTGTGTGTGTGTGGTGTGTGTGTGTGTGTGTGTGTATGTGTGTATGTATTGTATAGAAAATCGGTTCTCGTGCGGGTGTGGGCACCCTAACCGCACAAGAACCTAATTATATATATATATATATATATATATATATATATATATATATATATATATATATATATATATATATATATATATATATATATATATATATATATGTATGTATGTATGTATGTATGTATGTATGTATGTATGTATGTATGTATGTATGTATATATATTATGTATGTATGTATGTATGTATGTATGTATAGAAATCGGTTCTCGTGCGGGTGAGGGCTTCAGGTGTGGTTGTGCGGTTTAATCTAAGCCATTCATCTCGCTTTAATCAACGTCCAAGATTACTAAAATAAAAAAAAATGCGGTGGCAATTTTGTCATTTTTGAATCTAAGTCAAAATTAAGGTGAGTGGTTTTGTGATTAATGTGCGTGAGTTTTGTACTTAATGTGCGTGGGTTTGTGCATAATGTGAATAGTTGTTAAAAATTAAAGTGTGTGGGTTTTGTGCTTAAGGTGCGTGAGATTTGTTCTTAAGGTGAGTAAAGTTTTATGCTTAATGTGCGTGGGGTTAGTGATTAATGTTAGTAGTTGAAACTTAAGGTCTGTGAGTTAATACTTAAAGTGCGTCAGTTTAATGCTTAATGTGCGTGAGGTTTGTGCTTAATATGTGTGGGTTTTGTACTTAATGTGCGTGAGTTTGTGTTTAATGTCAGACATTTTAAAATCTTAAGTGTGTGAGTTTTGTACTCAATGTGCTTTGTTCTGTGCTTAATGTGCGTGGCTTTTGTACTTAAAGGTGAGTGATTTGTGTTCTTAAGGTGCTTTGTTTGTGACTTAAATGCGTGGTGATTTGTGTATTTAAGGTGCGCCTTGTTAATGTTTAATGTGCGTCCAACCGCACAACCGCACGGGAAACATCAACCGCACGTGAACCCTCCCTCTATATATATATATTATATATATATATATATATAATATATATATATATATATATATATATATATATACAATCATATAGGAACTCATTGTTAGATAGGTACATGAGAACTAATCTAAGTCGTTCATTTAAACCAATCTAAGGTGTATGTTTTTTTATTATTATTAAAGTTTATTTTTTACGGTAGCTTGGGTGTGCTTTAGGTGGCTAGGGGTAGTATGGTCAATGCAGGTGCACGCGTGTAGGTAATTGCCTATATTTGTGCTGAATTTTCGCTCTGGACGATGAAGCTCTCCGCGTACTCCTTTAATTGCTTCATAGGCTTGTAGGTTGTTTTCAAAAAACTTACCCAACGCGTCTTGCCCGATCGAGTCCCAACGTCGTCTTGCCCGATCGAAGTTTTCCCTAAAGCAAACGTCGTCCCCTTTAAATTGATTCGGAAACCATTAGCCTTTGAGATTCGGCCTATGTTAATGGCTGCCGGGGAAAATAGGTAAGGGTCCAGAGTTAAGTTTAGAATAAGTCCCTACAAACGTGTCCCTAGGTTATATAGTCTGAAATGCTCATTTAAGAAGCTTAAAGAGTGTTTGTCCCCTTCTAATTTTTTGCCCTCCGAACGTATATCGCGTGTTGTGTCTAATATTCTACCCCTCTTTCTTTATTTCCTACGATATTACCCCCTGGACCATTTTTCGTCTATTTTTAGTATTTTATGTTATTTTCATTAGAATTGAGATTAGCCTCATAAATTGATTATCCGCCCAATTTTGTTTGACCAGCCTCCTTCATCTGCTAACTTGTCATTCTTTATGTGTTATAATGGCTCATGCTTGTCATGTTTGTTTAATGAGCGAGTGATGCTTTGTAGTAAGTATTGGATCTTTTGGTGTTTTATATATTCCCTGGTAGCTAGTGTAATGCAGTAGCACAAGACGCTCACCGCCTTCCTAGAGATCTCTTGCACTTAGTCCAACAGATCACAAACCCAATTGCGAGATACTGATTAACCAAGCTTAAGGATACACCAAAAGATGCATGTATACTTCCAATTGCCCATAAAGGGTTGATAGCTTTCCAAGCTTAGCCATTCTCCTGAATCCCTAGGATGTGACCTATATTTAATTTAAAATGGCCTGATCTTCTTAACTGTAGTTATTCGAATAGGTCACTATGGTCAGAACAAAATAATTACATAATTTTCTCTATTTGAATGCTAGAGAAGAATTAATTGCGACAAATTAGCACCCAGATAAGATATCATTCCACTTATATGTATCCTTTGTGTCCTCAAAATACTATTGTTATGTACTTACATTGGTTTTCAACGCCCAAATATATTTCACTTCTAGATATAAATGTTGGTGAATCAGATATATATTTCATACTACTAGAGTTCTTGTAATAGTTGGTCAATTATGACTACCCATTGGTGTTTGTGAGCTTCGAATTTTTGTGCTTACCCGCTATAGTCGTTTGAACATTACTTTAGGTGTTTCTAATTAAACTTAAGTTTTTAAATTGTTGGACATACTCAGATTGAATTTAGAAGATGTGTGCGAGAATTTCATCTGACAGAAGGTGTGCAATAACGAAGTTTCAGAGTAATCATGGTCTCTAACTGTTAGTTATTGTATGGTCTTTGTTTAAATAATTTGAATGTATGCTGCCAAGTAGATTGGCGTGATTTTTTTTTTTACATATTTTATATTCATTATTACGTAATATATCTCTCTATCAATTGAATCTCGTGGCTTTATTGGATGTAAAGAGTATTCCGATAAGAGTCAATGCTTTTTGTTAGCGTGCATACACTAGGATGTTTAGTTGTCTAGTAGGATTTTAGAGTGGGAATGGTGAATCTTTAATAAGCTATGCTATTAATTGCTACCACCATCACCCTCGTAAATTTTGATAATTTGTATAAAAGTATATAGATTGAAACTTGCACATATACTATTAATTATGTTATTTCCATGAGCTTCTATCTTCACTGTTAATACAAAATGTTCACTACTTGTCTTAACAGACTAACACTATTTTACTATGTGTATCTTCTTTTTTGGGATTGGACTATCTTTGTTATCTCAACCTCACCCCCCTTAAGAGTTTGATACCTCATCTCTACAAAATGGTACATTTTGTACAAATTCATAATATACCACTTCATTGGTTGTTGACTTACTTTTTCCCCTATTTCACAAGTCTCAATAGTTGAGATCTGAAGCAAGTTATGTGAATTTCATGAGTAAAATGGTGCCATGGGCTCTATACTATTATAACTTGATGACATAGCGAATGTTTTTTTATTACACTTTTGCCTCGAGCTAAACTCACTATCATAACTCTATGAAAGGAATTAAGGTTGAGTCGTTAGCGGAACACGTATGATGGTATCCTCAGCGGTCTCTCTTAAGATGAGGATGGAGATGGAGACTGATTATTGGTACCTCATAAAACAGTTCTGTTTCGGGTCATATAAGTAATACAAGTGTAGAGTTAGATATGCAGGTGTTGACATGGGTTATTCCAAAAGACTGTTGGTTTAAAATTTTTTGTATATTGATTGTTCCAACATTTGGCGTTTTATAAGCCCCGGTCTTTGGTTGTTATGGTCGTTTGTTCGTATGTTTGCACGTGTTGCCAGTGCTTAATTTTTTCTTAACCCTCCGATTCAAGCTTCTACCTAATACTACCTCTGTAAGTTATTTCGGAGTTCAGTCCTTCCTCAGTCTGGCTCTAATAATACGTTGTTGCTCATTCGCTCGTGCAGAACTACCGAAAATTCAGTTTAGAACTTATTTAGTATTGATTCCTCAATTTGATCTTCCCTGTCAGCCGGTTACCTGGACATTGTACTAAAAATACTTATGAGAAGACATGAGATCAAGGGCCTGTTATCTATAAATGGCCATTGATCATATATTGGTTACTCTTTAAGAGTGTTCGTGGATGAGTTTCTCCAATCAAGAAGATAATTTCAAGAGAATTCTTGGTCATCTCTTTTTTCAATCAGAACACCCTTGAAGAGAATTCTAGATTTGATCTCTATCCATGCTCTGTTATTATATCTAATGAAGATAGCTAAGTTTTGATTATTATAACGATTTGTTTATGAGATCCATAAATACGTCACACATTAATTCTCTGTAGGTGTACACACCTGTTTAATTGTCCTATTTATAATGGTGAC
>VALG01012712.1:0-25319 GCA_009835305.1 Ipomoea purpurea
CTGCCTCCTAATCTCCTCCTACAACCTAACCCTCCTAAAGTATAATTAAGCTAGCCTAATTACCTTACAATACCTACAAAAATTGATGTTGTTTCTGCCAATAACTACAACGCCATAATTCTTACAACTATTGGGAATGTGGACTCTTCTGAAACGATCATAACTTGTGCTCATTCACGTCGGGCTGCCAGTGGCCCGTGGGATGAAGAATCTACAGCAGTCGTTTCTGTTCTGTGGTTTATAGGGCCGAATGGGCTTTTTGATCAGCTCATCAAAATCGTCATCAGCAGCAGGCAGCAGGCAAGTTTGCAAATGCAAAGGGCCACAGCTGCCTGTCGCTTGGTGTTGAAAAGAATTGTTCTGAACACTGTGTTGGGTAAGGATTTCACTTGAGGCTAACCAGGAGAGAAAGCAGGATATTTCAGTTGAAGCTCTCCAAGGTCCGAGGACAAGTGACAACCAATGAAATTCTATGGCCAAGCCCTCTGAACTTGAGTAAGGGGGGTGAATTGTGTCAAGGGAGAAAAAATTAAAGCTCTGAAATGGGGACAACTCTTCATAATAAGAGGCCAGTCAAATGAGGATCTTCAGGGAAATGACATTTAAGCTAGAGGGGGTCTTGAAATGGTTCAATATGTTATACTCCAACGAATCTTAAAGAAAGGAAGTGCTCCCTGCATTGGGTCAAGTATTCTTTCTGAAAATTTGTGAGGGACTTGAGTGAGCTAATATGGTTCAGAACAACACTACAGGACAGAGCTTTTCATTGGAGACAATGTTAATTACATGCACTGTGTCTCAAGTTAGAAAATTTTTGTGCTGCTCTGTCCCCGTGTATCCAACCAAATGGTCACATTGCATGATAATAGTATATCCAGGAATCATCTTTTTGGGGTGAATCTGTTGGATGATGGGCTTTTTGGGGGACTTGTCTAAACTTGAGCAGTGCCATGCTTATATCTACTTCTCATAAATTAGTTGCAGGCGATAATGGGAAGGACGCTGGTGGCTGACAGGAAGGAATCTCACGGTATTCTATGTTGATGTCAATGAGCGCCGCAAACGCTGATTAAGAGATGACATTGGATATCACCCATGAGCGTGGCATAGAGCAACCAACGGGAAGGAATTTTCAATGTAGAGGTGAAGTAACGTTTTATAATTGCTACTTCTATGGACATTGATTTGATTGCCTCCAGTGCCTGGATGACGATAGGAAGGAGAAGAAATAGGTTGTGGCTATGCAGCTTATTGTGTCTCTCTATCTCCAATCAGCTTATGTATATTCTCGAATTACTTCTCAGAGCTGGAAACCTTAAATGCGTGGAAGTATACATTATCTCTAGCTTAGTTGTGCTCCTTACAGTTCACCTATCCTTCGTATACAGCATTCGAGTGCATACACTCATACAATACAACCGTGCAACAATACATATTCGTGCCTTCATAATTCTGATATTTAAAAGATATACAAGCTACCGTCATTCTACGACTGGCTTAGTTATCCCTCTTGATACAGCCTCAGATCTAATAGCACATGCAACTCTAGACTCATTAAGACAAAGACCAGAATAGACGGCCGGATTAACCATATATTATAATCTACTTATGGACGAATGGATCATTACTAGATCATTTTTTCGTTGCATTACACTTTTTATCATATGATAACAATATAGCTATGACTCTCCCCTAGAGAGTCTTATTTCAGTATTGGAGATAGTGTGGCAAGAGTTCTATTACTCATAAGATGCTCGCTACGAATACATCTTCATCATATCCTTTACCTCGTCCCTCATCTATCATGCTCTCTTATCCTTGCGCATAGGTGATGTGAGTTCATTGCACCTCTCTCGACAAGCTCTCTGTATAGAGAAACTCCTACTCGCAGATCTAGGTTTTGATACATCATTGCAGACATATTCTAGTTTCATCTATACAAGTGGGTGGGTGGTTGATCCCGCGCACTGCGTCGCGCCTGGTAGAAACAATAACTTCACTAAATCATATATCGCCGACGCGAGTAGTTCACAATTACTGAATGATACATTATAGAGCATATATAAGTGCCGCGGAAAGTAAAAGAATACCCAATTTTGAGAGAGATATATATACTCCAGAAAGTTTGCTGGCTGAGTTCCTCTTATACTCTGTAGCACTATAGGGAGGTTACGGCAAGCGGCGTGTACCTATTCTCTAATCATGCAGTGGGCTCGGGATCATCATAGTGCAAAGTTTTAGGGCCTCACTTCATGAGGGCCAAGAGCGCACCCTATATAACAAACAACACAGGCACAGCGCGGCCCACGGACAATTTAGTGGTTAGGCAAAACCGAAAACCAAGCAACAGCTAGCCACAGGACAGTGGAAAGAAAGAAAACAAAACCAGAAAAAGGGCGACTGCACTCCTATCATAAATGGTAGCGGGAACGAGGGAAGTGACGAAGGGGGAGAAGCCGTGAGCGAACACAAATGATATTAGGTAAGCTCACACTGCATAGGCGGAGGAAGTTGGAGTGAATTAGGGTTACCGAATAACCCCTAGTGACTATCGACGATCGCTTACCTCAGATAAGGTGTATAGAGAACTGTGCAGAAATCCTATAGATTGAGCCTAAGAGATCACCACACAGAGAGGGCATGCATAGGTGGAGTGGCTCGTAGATTCTGCGCATACGTTTCGAAATGAGAAAGTTCGTAGCAAATACTGAAGCAAACGCGTGACACAAAATATACAAGGAAGACGTTGATGAAAGACTATAAATCCGGCAGCTTAACATATCTAAGTAAAACTGAATATTACCTATTGTAACTTATTGTGAGCTTAAAGATACAACTCCAATCTCGAAAAATAGATCAATCTAAGTGAACATGCCGTAATCTTTACTCTTAGTATGTATTACGCAAATGGGAAATAGTCTTTTAAGAAATCTCTTAATTACATCACACACTGTTAACTCAATGTTCAACGCAGTGGCGATCAAACATAGGCTATCGCAGGACATATATGCATTTATCAAGTTCCTTACTGTTTAATAGACTTGGTGAACTCCCTCAAGCCCTATGCAAACGGAAGATGAGTCAAATCTATATGAGCTTAATTGAATTGAGTAAGTCCACAGTGACAGATAGATGTGGGTCATGTCACATTGGACTTACCCAAAATACTATCTAATTCACTTGTTTGTACAATCCAAAACTTTCCTTAGGGATTCATTTAATACTCTAATCTGTAATTTCTCGATGCTTTTGGTCTCACTCATTTCAGGCTATGGCCAATATTACATTTTTCTATGGAGACTGAGATAAGTTATTAGGAAATTTCGGAACAGGCCTCATAATGGCCGCTAACTGTTAGTTCTTCTTAAGCATGATCTAGAATTGTATTTACGCTTGTAAGATGTGCGGTATGCCGTTTAGGTAGATACGTTCCGGTAGAAAGTATATAGGTAATGGGGTATATAGGTGTAAATGTTAGGATTGTTTAAGTTAACTAATATTAATGATGGTCTTTGAATAAGTTTGGTGTAATCATCAGGATTACGACTACAGAAGTAAATGAGTACCAATATCTTTTTTTCAGCATTGTCAATCTAGTATTTTGCTTGATTTCCAAAGAACTCAAACAAATTTTAGATAAGACTCCATGATCATTGCTGCTTATTTTCAGATGAATGAGTATCAAAGAAAAGAGTTTGTTCATACTTTGAAGCGAAGATCAAATCAACCTAGTTTGCAGCTCCAGATACTACCACAACGTCATCATCT
The DNA here is from genome assembly GCA_009835305.1 of Ipomoea purpurea. Lineage (NCBI taxonomy): Eukaryota > Viridiplantae > Streptophyta > Magnoliopsida > Solanales > Convolvulaceae > Ipomoea > Ipomoea purpurea. The sequence goes on from VALG01012712.1 coordinate 3,769, forward strand.
GATGGCTATTATAAAAGGAGAAAAAATCAGCTGGTTCGGACAATAACAGAAAACCATGTCAAACAAGGAGTTGTTGTCGTTGATGATGGCTTGAACTCAGAGAGGCAGGTTGCTGAGAAGGCTATTACCAAGAAGCAGACTGGTAGGAATGTGTTCACCAAAAACTACTTATTATATTATTCGATCTCAATTATTCTTAACTTTAATTTTCTGGCAACACATACACATGCTATTCCCTATAGACCCTTTCTCTTTCATTGTACTAATTTTAAGGTTATGTTTGTGGTTTTCCTGGTTTTGGTGATTTGTTTGCAGCTGATGCATGTAACTGAAGACCAATAAAGCTGATAACAATTTGATTGAAACATGTACATATTGTTTGAAATAACACTGATTATTGATTCATATCAAGTCAATTCTGTTCCACATGCAGAAAAGAAAGTATAACTTGCATGCTTTATTAGTTTTTGGGTTTTGTACACAGTATACCTGGCTGGTTGTACCAATTTTTTGTTTATGTAACTTGGCTTGTTGAACACTGGTAGAGCTGATAAGAGTTTGATTTGAACATGTTCTCAATGCTTCAAATAACACTCATGCTGTGATGCATATCAAATCAATTCATATTCTCGACTCAATTCTATCTCACGTGCAGAAAAGAAACTGGTGTTCTTCCTCATTGCTTCCAGAAATTGTATTTTGACACAATAACAGTTAGTTTAAAATAAGGGGATTTCATATTAAAATTGAAATGTATTCTTTATACTTTATAGTCCAGGGAAGAAGGTAGGTTAAAAGCATAACTATGGACTCCATGAGACCGAAGGTGTTTGTTGACTAATCAATGTTTTCATTATATGTCTAAGCCAGAGTTTTTTTTTTTTTCTAAATTCTAACTTGGTACTTATTGAAAAAGTATCCATTGATGTGATCAGCATAGTTTAATGGAATTCTTTTGTGCAGTTTTACCAAATGCACATAACCGTTCAAAGTTTCTCTTTGGTATGGACATTAAATGGTACGCAATCATCAAGGGAAGATGGTAGTTCTTTTAATCATAAAGTTCGGCCCTACATGTTTCCATGGAAAAGAGCTACAAATTTGAGGAGTTTTGTCCAGAGCTTAGGTTCAATTCCAAATGATCATTCTATATCTACCATCAGGTTGAAAGAATATCAAGTTTTGCTTTATTCTGTTTCTTGTCTTAGAGATTGTTTTAAATTTAGTGCATATTTTCTATTTTAGGCAAAAGCTACTGCTCTCAAGAAAGAGAGATACTGTCTACACCAGATCGGCCTATGGGCTCTCTCTGCGAAGGTCCAAAGTATTGAGTGTTTGTGGTGCTAGCTTGAAGTGGTCAAAATCTATTGAGAGAAACTCAAGAAAAGCTAATCAGGTTTGCTAGCAGCATTCTCCAGGCTTTTGTGTCTGGGTGTGTGTATAACTGTCTATAGGGTTGCAGAGTTCAAATACAGTTGTCTGCTTCTAGTTGCTTAAAACTTAAGTTGTACATTAAAAAAATTATCTACAGGAAGCTACACTAGCAGTTGCTGCTGCAGAGAAGAGGAAAAGGGGACAAAACAGTATTGCCCCTTCTAATTCAAATCGCAGAAATAATGTTTCTCGTAAGTGTTATAATGTTATGCTTCTCCCAGGTAGGCGTGTCCTTAATCCTGCCGTGGCATATGCATTTATATATAATGGTCAGAAACATATTTTTAGATATTTGAAAATCTTGGTCTATGCACTTTCATATTTGCTCTCTTTTCCAGTTCCTTATTTAATGAGCATTATCTAGATGTGTAGATTATGATCTGTACTATTTTACAGGAGAGAGGATTTTCCGTATTGGTTCAGAACGCTACAAAATGGATCCAACGGGGAAAACACTTCAGAGGATATCAAGTGGTCTGATCCTGATTTACCGAATATGCTTTTTATCTCCTTTTTTCTTTTTACATTATGAAGTACTTCAGCATGAGAATCATATAAATTTCTTATTCTTTTTGTTTGTTTGTTGTTTGTTTGTTTTTTTTTTTTTTTTTTTTTTGTTTATATATATATATATATATATATATTATATATAATTTTATTTTATTTTATTTTATTTTTAATTCTATTTATGTGTTATGTGACCCCACATATGACATTTATTTAGTTGGCTGGTTATACTTTATGCAGTAAGAATTAAATTGACTGATGTATAAGTGAATAACTGCTGAAGTCTTTTTATGTAGGTTTTTCAAAATATTGTAGCCAAAATCTTTCTTGATATATATTTATGTTCAATTAGTGGCCCATTCCTATTTTATGCATTGGATTAATTATCTACAGAGGAGCTTCATCATATTCTTTCCAATTTTCCTAAGCTTGTTACCATTTTAGGGTGCTTTGAAATGATGAAATCTGTCTGGTATATTTGAACTTTGTATCACGCATGTAGAGATATGCCTATAAACATAGAGCTTCATTATATTCTCTTCAATTTACTTGAGCCTATTTCTATTTTAGGTGTTTCAAAATGGTTGAACTCAATTTAGTGTAACTGTGATTTATTACTAAATTCATGGAATTCATCAAGAATGGAATTGCAATTCCTCTGTTGGGGGTGGGTCTCCTAAAAGCCACAGAATGGGATTCTGGATCCCCTCTTCCCTTTGGGGATTAGCTATTCTTTGGTCTGAAGGAATTGACCAAAATGTTAATGGAGAAGTATCCCCAGATAGAATCCTTTTACCCTCTAAATGAAGAATAGTATACACACACAAATACTAGGTGTGACATATCAGAATACAAACACTAAACCTTGATTCCTCTAAAAAGTTGAATTGAATAGGAAATTTTTTAACGCTTTCCATGGCCCTTGCTGATTTTCTTCTAATTTCTGTTTTTGTCTAATTCTTCTCAAATTCTATTGTTGTTTCTTTCCTTCCTTTATGCTGATATAATGAAACAAAAATAAAAATTGTAGAAATTTCCAAATTGAGTATTCTTTGATGTTGAACTTGCTTCCAACAACATCTTTCTGTGCTACATTTACAGATGAGGACCAGCAGAGGATGTTCCCCGATCTGAGAGTAATGCAAAGACATCTTATATTCCAAGGAGATTACTGATTTGGTAATGATGAGTAAGTATGCCTAGATACTTCACCTCATACAAGTCAAGTGCTGATTTCGTCAAATTTTGGTATAGGCTGTATGTGTGTGCGTCTATGCATTTAGCTTGTCAACCCCATGTCTGATTTATAAAAACAAAATAGTTAATAACTTAAATTTAAAAAGAAAAATTATTTGTACATAAGAATTGTTCTTATCCTCCTCCCAGCATTATTTTATTTGCAATTGTTATTCTATTTGAATGGTGAGTTCCAGTAAAAATAACTGAGGTGAAAAATTAACTATGTTGTCTGGAATGTGTTGATTTTTGCCTTGGATTGGTTTTTATGTTCCTTGAATGTTTTCATAGATATGTGCGCATTGGCAATGGTAATAAGTTGGTCAGAAATCCAAAAAGAAGGTCCGCATCCTGGCAAACCAGAAAGTCCGATGGAGTTTGCACACTGCTAGGTTGCGGTTGGCCAAGAAGAAGAAGTATTGCCAGTTTTTCACTAGGTTTGGCAAATGTAACAAGGATAATGGAAAATGTCCTTACATCCATGATCCCTCTAAAATCGCTGTCTGCACCAAATTTCTGAGTGGGTCATGCTCCAATCTTGATTGCAAATTTGACTCACAAGGTATTATTATTATTATTATTATTATTATTATTATTATTATTATTATTATGATGATGATGATGATGATGATGTTTTAAAAGCTTTTTCCCATACTGTTCCATGCATAGGTCATTCCTGAGAGAATGCAAGATTGCTCATATTTTTTGCAAGGTAGGCATTGCAGTATTAAAATTTTGGAATGAATCCAATAAGGTTATACTGTGTGATGGTACTAATGAGTGTTTTTGACAGGGTTATGCTCTAATGAGAGTTGTCCTTATAGACATGTAAATGTGAATCCAAATTCATCTGTTTGTGAAGGTTTTCTCAGGGTTACTGTTCTGATGGAAATGAGGTATTCTGTTTAGTTTTATGTTTCCACCTACTCTAGAGGTCAATTCAAGAATTGACCTCTACATAATCTTGAATCATGGTCAATTTTATCAGTTTAGGTATTCATAGTGGACAGAGAAGAGATTAAGGAGGAGAGAAGGGGGTACTCAAAAAAATTGTTTAAAAAAAAAGAGAGAGAAGGGGATGCAAGGAACATTTTGAAAGAACAATATTATAGTTGATTACAAGTTGCCCCATTACACGAAGGGGGCCTGTTTGGGGAACACCTTTAGCTTTTTGAAGGACTTTTAACTGCTTAACTAGGTCTTAAAGCGAAATTCTATGTTTGGTAAAGGGACTAATTTTTTTTTAAAAAAAAAACACTATCTAGAGAAGCTTTTTTAATTGAGTTTTTTGGAGAGCAAAAAAATAGGACAACACTACCGCTTCATATATATTTTAAATATAAGCTATATATAAATAAATACACACCCCTGTTTTAAATGTATTTTTATAAAATAAGCAGCAAAAGATCTAAAATTGTTCTTGGGGAAAAAATACTTGAAAGCAATAAAAATTATTCATTTACTTCTGTGTGATTTTACAAATTCAAGCAATTAATAGCTAATAACTAACCATTAATTTTACCAAATATCCTCTAGGAAGGAGCTAATCATGCTATCAACTAATACAATTAGTTAAGAGCTAACAGTTAGCCCCAACCTGTTCCAAACATGCTCTCATAGAAATAGGCCAACTGAAACTAAAAAGCATTACAATTGAAATACTAGAATTAACAAGTAAAATAAGTTTTAGCATGTGCTACCCATCTTGTTGTGGCCTAATAAAGCATATAGATTGCCTTGTTGCGCACTATATATATGCCTGCATGTGTGACTGCGTTTGAACATGTATTATATTAATATATTCTTGTTACAACAGTAAGTATACATTTTGAGTTGGATATAAGAACAATAAGTTACAATAGTAATATTCAGTTTTACTTAGATATGTTGGTTTTTAGTCTTTCTTCCTTGTATATTTTGTTTGTTCAAATAATTCATTTCAACTCTTCCTGCTTGATGCTGTAAACTAGATTCAATTTCTACTACATTTCATCTTGGTCTCCCTCTTCCTCTTCTGCCAGGCTACATATGTTCTCCTTCTCTCTCCCCTCTCCCTCCATCTGGATCACTTTTTTTTTTTTCTTTTCTTTTTGTGTGTGTGTGTGTGTGTATGATGTATCCATATATAGAAACACAAACTCACTAATATTATAACTTGTGAAATGGATTGTATGTCTAAACTTGCAGTGCCGGAAGAAACACACATATGTCTGCCCTGATTTTGAAGCAACTGGGAATTGCCTTCAAGGTTCAAAGTGCAAGCTTCACCATCCAAAAAACAGAAGGAAGGGAATAAGACGGGGGGAGCATTAGCTTGTAATGAAAAGAAGAATGATCGAGGTCGTTATTTTGGTTCTCCGCATGTTGATATCAGTGAGTGCATACGAGCTGTATCAGAGGATAAGTCCTCTGATGAGGACTTATTCTTTAAAGAAGGCAGGTTTGTTGAGTTTATTAGGTTAGATGCCAATGTTGAAGAGCAGCAGATAATTGATCAGAGTAATGTGGAAAGATGTGAGGAGGGTGGCCCTTTGCATTTGCAAATTGCTGCTGCTGCTGCTGATGACGATTTTGATGAGCTGATCAAACCCATTCGGCTAATAAACCACAGGAACAGAACGACTGCTGTAGATTCTTCATCCACGGGCACTGGCAGCCGAGTGATATGAGCACAAGTTATGATGTTTCAGAAGAGTCCCATTCCCAATGTTGTAAGAATGAGGCGTTGTAGTTATTGGCAGAACAAATCAATTTTTGTAGGTAGTAGGTAGTAGGCTTAGCTTATTATACTTTAGGAGGGTTAGGTTGTAGGAGGAGGATTAGGCAGGCAAGGTTTTAGTTTACATTGTCGTTTGAATTGAATTGTAGAAAGCAAATACAAATTGTAGTATTTCTGCTTTTGCTTATCTTCCAGCCTGTGTTTCTTTGAATCTTGAGATTTGTAGTGGTATTTATCTGTGTTGGATTTTGCAGTCATGATGTGGCTGGCCAGCCATAAAATGAAAAACCAAAAGAACATAAACAAATTACTTGAATTGCTCTCTCTTATGATTTTCCATAAAAAAAAAAAAATACTAGAGAAACTACAAGAAACAAAATCACACTTAAACTACAACTATAAAACTCAAATCAAGCACATTTCACCTGTAAGAACATAGACCAAACTAAACAAATTAAAGGAGTCGTGTAAAAATGTGCAAGCTTCACACCGTGTATTTGAATGAGAACGACAGAGAATGCAACAGGGCACAAAAGTGGCTTCTTTCCCTTTCTCCATATTATATGCATGTAAAGGCATGAAAAACTATGTGCTCTACCTAAACTAGAACTTTAAGCTACTATAGAGGGAATATAGAAGAAAGCACATTTGTGGAATCTCATATCTTCCTCAACCAAAATTTGTAGTAGGAACTAAGTGCCCTAGATATGACAAAAAAAGTTGAGGAATTAATTTAAAAGCCGACTTTAATCAAACTACACCAAGGAAACATCAAATTACAAACAATGATTTTTAAGAAAATTCATTGAATGAAGGTGTTCATTTTACCCTTAAGAGCTAAGATTTAAAATTTCTTCCTTATTTAGACAATTAGACTTTTGTTTTTTTATATATTGACCCCAATATTTTAATTTCAGTGGGATCAATGTCACTTGAATGCGTCAATTAGCATATGTCAAAAAACTATATTGTCAACTATGAAGAGGGATATGATTTGGAGCTTCTTGTTGCATGAACTCAGAGACTACATCCACATGTACAATGAAATCATCATCATATGGTAGTTCGCATAACTTTAAAACAAAAAGAGAAATGCTTTGCTCAGATCTGGACAAGTAAGTTGCAAAACATAATTTTTTACCATCAAAGTGATCAAGATAAGATTTTCCAATTCTACTTGTAATTTGATGGGCAGCTTCTATCTCTCCCATGGCGTAACTCCAAATTTCTATCCATTGGCTTTTGAACTTTGACATCTTGCAAAAGCTTTTCAAATTCTGCTTGGTCATAGGCCTCCTAAGAATACTAATTATTTCCTGTCTAAATTGAGAGTCTTCAAATTCAAGGGTAACTCAAATTAAAAATAGAAAGCATAAGTGGATGAATAGGAGGGATCTGTTGAAGGGACACATGGATTGAAGCCTTCCCCATGGCAATGTAAAGGAATCAATTTCAAGGACTTCAACATCTCCAGAATCGCCGGAAAATCAGAGCCGCGGAGAAGATAGGGCAATGGTTTTGCGGATGGGCACGCAGAGACTGAGACGATAGTTTTGGAGAGTTTGAGAATAAAGCAGACCATTGCCTATTCAAGTCTTTGGGTAAAGAATGATGAGGGGAAAGGAATTTAAAAATTTAGTCCGTATTATTTAGTTGGGGTAACATATCATTATTATTAACGACCAAATACCAATTTTGATATCACAAGTATTAATAAAATGATAATTTTTGTCATGTTTAATTCCAATCAATTTTCCATGATTACTGTTTTAGTATCATTTTATCCACAACTATTATTTTAGTACCAAAATTCATCGCTTAATCACCCATTTCGTTTAAAATATGTTGAAATATGATATTATTAAGGATTTTTTGTCTTTTTTAAATTAAGAGCCCATTTGAATATAAATAAATAGATTTAAACTCCTAGTAAAAAAAAATTAGATTTAAATTGTGAATTTCTAAATGCAGTATTTGAAAATAAAACTTGTATTCGTAATAAATATATATAATAAAAAAAAGGGAGATGTGCCAAATAGGTCCATCTACTATATGCGAAGTGCTCAATTTCCCACCATGAACTAAAACATATTCTAATTAGCCACACTTACTAGTTAAATTTGTGCAATTACTTTTTTTACAGGTTACTAAGTCATTTGCGATGACGTGTCCGGTTAGGCTTATGTTGTTTTTTTTTATTTTAATAGCAATAATACCTCAAGAACAATTTATATAAAACTAAAATATCCCAAATATCCAGTCACTATTAAATAAATCAGGGAAACAAGTAAAATAAACAGAAATAAATCTAAACCGTGAGCACGGCGCCACCAAGCCTCCTTGATCTTCCTCTCAGCAATCTTGGAAATGAAACTTGGCATTGACCACCACGGGCTGCGACGATCAGGCAAGACACCTTTTAACCTACAGTATCCTTAAAGTAGCAGAACTGTGGGTGTGACATCAATGAGGGATCAAGGTGCGTGGTGCTGATGGTGGGAGATATATATATATAGATCGTACGTATTCATTAGAAATCTGATCGACTTGTGGTACAGCCACGACCGCATACCATCAAGCCTACTCAATATAAAGATACACCTCGGGTTCAGAACACACATCACGCGACAGCAGAAATGTATCATAGCCTTTCTAGCCTGCGATTAATATTATAGCACAAAGCAGACACACTATTATTCTCCTAAAGAACAGATTATCACATTGAGAATGAATATCACACTCACCACATTAAGTGAAAGAGGATGCGGTGGTACGGAAAATCACCGTCCATTGAAGTCCACGTGTTGACTACACGCACATTAAGACAAAACTCACGCACCTTAAGCACATGATCCACGCACATTTAAGTACAAAACTCACGCACCTTAAGCACACGACTCACGCACATTAAGCACAAAAACTCAATCAACACACATTAAACATTAAAACTCATGTACTTAAAAGTTTCAAACAACTCACATTAAGTACACACTCATGCATTCGCATTATTAAGCACAAAACTCACGCACATTACGCATAAGACTCACGCACATTAAGTACAAAAATTCACACACATTAACATTACACATTCATGCACATTAAGCACAAGACTCATGCACATTAAGTACAAAACTCGCGCACATTAATCACCCGTACAATCACACGAGAAATACTTAAATTTGTAATATAATAATATATTGATTCACTAAATAAAGTAGCAGTAAAAAAATAAAAATATGTATTATTGGTATCTATCTATGATTCACGTGCAATTTTTAATGCATATTATTCAATTTTACTATTACACAATATGCGTATCGTGTGTGTGTAATAAAACTTAGCAGTGATATTATTATTGTATCCTATGATTCCACATGCAATTGATGTTAAAAAGTTTCTTTACAGTCAACGCACTGATTTTGAAATGCATATATTCATTTATTATTAGTTTAATTACAATAATGCCGGATCTGTGTGTAATAATATCTTGATCACGAAATAAACTAGCAGTATTATTTGTTTTAGCATTTGGATATATAGAATTAGGTTCTGGTGTGGTTAGGGTACCCAGGTGTGATTGGTGTGGTTTAATTTGGGTCATTCATTTCGCTTAAATTAACGTTCAAGATTGTCAAAATTTATAATTAAAAAAAAAATGCGGTGGCAATTTTGTAATTTTTTGCATCTAGGTCAAAATTAAGGTGAGCGGATCTGTGATTAATGTGCGTGAGTTTTGTATATAAGATGCGTGAGCTTTGTGCGTAAGGTGCGTGAGTTTTGTGCTTAACGTGAGTAATTGTTAAAAACTTAAAGTGTGGACTTTTGTGCTTAAGGTGCGTGAGATTTGTTCTTAATGTGAGTGGAGTTTGTGCTTAATGTGCGTAGGGTTTGTGCTTAATGTGTGTGAGTTAGTGATTAATGTCAGTAGTTGTTGAACTTAAAGGTCTGTGAGTTAATACTTAAAGTGCGTGGGTTTTGTGGTTATTTAATGTGCGTGAGTTGTGCTTAATGTGCGTGGGTTTTGTACTTAATGTGCGTGAGTTTGTGTTTAATGTCAGTAGTTGTTGAACTTAAAGTCTGTGAGTTAATATTTAAAGTGCGTGGTTTGTGCTTAATGTGCGTGAGGTTGTGCTTATGTGTGTTTTGTACTTAATGTGCGTGAGTTTTGTGCTTAGATCTAATACTTAAGGTGCGTGTTTTCTATCACTTAAGGTGCGTCATTTTTCGCTTATGCTTCTTTCTTCCAGACACGCGCGCGTTTTTTTTTTTTTAAATTTTCATTGATTTGAGCCGTTGATCTAAAATTTGATCAACTCTCAGATCTAACCGCACAACCGCACGGGAAGCTATAACGCACCTGACCCTTCCATATATATATATATATATATATAATATATATATATATATATATATATATATATATATATTATATTGGACCAATATAATGTTGTTGGGTAATTTTATTAAAAATCTTAACTTCCATCGCTTAAAATGATTGAACAGAAAAATTGGTCAGAATTTCCGTCCAACGCAAGAATGTTGGACAGAAATTTCCGTCCAACCATCCATTGCTGGAGCACAATTCTATCCAACCTTATAATATTGGTTTTGGTAATTGGATAGACTAATACGTTAAAAATAAAAATTATTTGGTATTTTCCGTCCAACAAAATGTTGGACTGAAAATTATAAATCAAAATATTTCAATACCAACAAACAACCTTGGGAGAGCAGGAAGTTTTTACTTAATTTCTCTATTTTTCCTTTTCCCGTTTTCATTTCTCCATTTCTCCCAGGTTTCCTTTTCCATTTCTCCACATTTTTCATTTCTCATTTTATTCTCCATTCCCCCACTTTTCATTTTTTTAATTTTCTGATTTCATTAAATACAATCATCCCATTATAGAATTTGTACATTTCTACAATAAAGGATAATTAAGAACAATAACAATAACAACAACAACTAATAATAATATAATAATAATAATATAGTTTTTTTCTGGATATAATAACATAGTTTGATTACAAAACAAAATACGAAAATCTTATTAAAATACAACATCGTCTCATATAGCATTTGTATAATTCTACAACGGAATAATAATTTAATAATAATAATAATAATAATTAATAATAATAAAAATAATTATAATAATAATTAATCCCGCCGCCGCCATCATCATCATCATCATCATCGCCCCACTTCGTTATCTTTCTCCACTATTGTTACTATGCACATTGCACCCACATATATTTTTCGTTTATCTTCTTCAATAATATAATATTATACACATTTTATATGAAGTTATATGTTTAGTTATCACCTTAAAACATAAATATCAAATTTATAAAAATATTTATATTATGTTGGAAAAAAACAACCATAAATTGGCATAAAAATGCATTTCAGTAGCCTATTTTGTGGGTACAAATATCAGTGTTGTACAACTTCCAATTTGGGTCGGGGTCAAAGTGAATTCGGGTTCTTTTAGTGAGATGAAGAGATTGACTATATTGTATGCTCAAAACGGATAATGAGATATTGATTCTCAAATAGACCCATTTGAGTGTTGAAAAATGAAGAGAAAAAGTGAAGTTTTTGTCCCCACATGGTTTGGAAAGTGCATTTGCACCATATTTATACAAGAGCCCTTTTTAAGATTTATTGAATTTGTATAGATGGAGCTCTCTCTCTCGCACAGGGGGTGCAATACTATTATACTCAACCATACGCAAAGGACACAATCACAATGCAATCAACATCAATATCAAGGACACAATCACAAGGCATACATCGCGAGTCAATCTCAATGACTCGAATCAAATGGCGAATCAATGTGGAGGGCTCAAAGTGGGCAAGTAACACAAGAGAGCACACGGGTCATAGACCTGATTGTGGTAAACCACCCTCTCAATACATTAGATTCCACGGGTCACGAAGACCCGACAAGATGCGCGGAGTCATCGCAACGACCTGAAATGGTTTCGCGGGGTCAAGACCCGAATCATGGAGGCGGCCTAAATCCTTAAGTGTATACAACAAGAGTACAAGTTCACAATGATAGTTCAAACGGATATCACCCTCCCAATACATAGATTCCACGGGGTCACGAAGACCCGACAAGATGCGCGGAGTCATCGCAACGACCTTGAAATGGTTTCGCGGGTCCAAAGACCCGAATCAATGGAGGCGACCCTAAATCCTTAAGTGTTATAACAACAAGCAGTTTACAAGTTTCACAATGATAGTTCAAACGGATATCAAGAGAGAAATACAAGGTAATGACTCAACAACAAAGGATTTCAATGAAGGTAATGACTCAACAACAAAGGATTTCAATGAAGTGTCACAAAGAATAGATAAGCTCAAGTTATTATTCAACGATAGGATACAACACGAGTAACAAGTTACAATGATAGTTCAAACGGATATCAAGAGAGAAATACAAGAAGTATTCCAAAGGTAAATGACTCAACAACAAAAGGATTTCAATGAAGGTTAATGACTCAACAACAAAGGATTTCATTTTCTTCAATGAAGTGTCACAAAGAATAGATAAGCTCAAGTTATTAATTCAATAAAGATCAAGCATAGGCTATCGCAAGGAATATACTAGGCATCAAGAAACAACATGCTAATACCACAAGTCAAAAGAGAAATCACAAGGGTTCATACGAACATCATAGACTTCATCAAATAATCTAACGAATAGCAATATTGGATATTAATCACGATATAATTAAGACTCCAAATCCTAACCATTGGGTTCATAATACGTTGCTATAGACTTACGTAACATCAATAAATACTCACAAACACACGGGGAACAACAAATCAAGAAGTCAACAAAGTGTATCAGTGGGTGGTTAGGACGAGTACAAAAGGTCCGCCGAAAATCCATGGCGTACTAGTGGGTAGTTCCGGCAGGACCAAAGTAGCCGCCGAAACGGCCCTCGAAGACATAGGAACTGGCGGGTGGCAAACTGCCCACCAGAAGCCTTCGCTGGTACAAGCCCTGTAGAAGAAATTCAACTCGGGGAAAATTTAAAAAATGTGCAATCCAAGTCCAAACATATCAATACACTCATCAACAACAAATATGACTTGAATAGAAGGAATAACACATCCAATAAAATCATACAACCTAGATACAAGCTCTAACATAATCATAAACACAAGATTATGCTCATACAACACAGTATCATCAAGAATACACATTGAAGAGCTCCTCTAGCTCTTTCCCCCTGTTTGGCAGCATCAACATACTTTTTGAAAGCTTGCCGAGGCATTGAGTTGGCTATCACGAATTCCAACTAGAAGATCGTTATTCACTCTGGTTTGTTGAAGAAGGGCTCTCATTTGGCTTTCAAGTAGCCGTAGTTTCGAATCATTGTCGGTGCATTTCTTTCCCAATTCAAGGAACATATTCAAGACTTCGCGGTTATAGGAATCTTGCATATTAGTCATCATAGTCATGTCACTCTTCATCGAACCTTGTCCGAGAAACAATGATTCGGCCCTTTCATATATGCCCTTGTGATAGTCATCCAACTTAGTATCAAGGTTGCCAATTTGGTGAGTAATACTACCTCTCATATCATAAGATTCATCCATAAGATTTGTGCACAACAACTCCCAGCTGCAATATATTCGGCTTCGACAGTGCTCGTAGAGCTATGGAGTTTTGCTTTTGTTGAACCAAGAGACAATCTTCCCCCTAAGAACTGGCATGTCCCTGAGGTACTTTTTCGATCTATTTTACAACCTGCAAAATCTGCATTTGAATAACCAGTTAGTGTAAATCTCCTTCTTTGGGATACCATAATCCCACGTTGATTGTTCCCTTTAAATATCGAATTATCTTCTTGGTTGCAATCAGATGACTTCTTTAGGCCTTGATTGAAATCTCGCGCATACTCCAACTGAGTAAGATATGTCCGGTCTACTCGCGATTAGATATAGCAATGATCCAATCATTCCTCGATACATCGTTTGACCAACGTCTTTTCCTTTGTCATCTTTGTCCAATTTTTTAGACGTACTCATGGGAAATTTGACTGAGGATTTTCCATCTAGCCCAAATTTCTTAATAAGATCTTTTGTATACTTGGTTTGGTTCACGAAAATTCCTTCCTTGAGCTATTTAACTTGAAGCCCCAAAAAGTAGTTCAATTCTCCCATCATGCTCATTTTGAATCCGTGCTGCGCAAGCTTAGAGAATTTCTCACACAAAGATATATCAGTGTTTCCAAAAACAATGTCATCAACATAAAAATTTGCACTAATAAAATGTGACCATTTTCTTGAATTCTAAAGAGGGTTTTATCAACTAGGCCCTTGGTGAATCCACAACCAATTAGGAACATTGACGTGGTATCGTACCAAACTCGCGGAGCTTGTTTCAACCCATACAATGCCTTCTTGAGTTTATAGACTTGATCACCAGTGCCTTTTACCTCAATTCGGGTGGTTGCTCGACGTAAACTTCTTCTTCAAGTAAGTCATTTAAGAATGCGTTCTTTACGTCCATTTGATATACTATGAAGTTCTTGTTGGCTGCATATTCTTGGAATATTCTAATTGTTTCGAGTCGTGAGACGGGGGCGAATGTCTCATCAAAATCTATTCCTTCTTCTTGCGAGTACCCCTTTGTGACTAATCTTGCTTTATTCCTAAAAATGACGCCATCTTCGTTTGCTTTGTTCCTAAAGACCCATTTGGTACCAATTACATTTTGGATCGTCGGTCTTGGAACAAGTTCCCATACATCATTGCGCATGAATTGATCCAATTCTTCTTGCATTGCATCTATCCAACTTGGATCGGATAAAGTTTCATCAATTTCTTTTGGTTCAAGTTGTGATAGAAAGCATGAGAACATTGCATCTCTTGTAGAAGATCGTGCTCTGACTCTGTCCCTCGGATCTCCAATAACTAATTCTTGTGCATGACTTTTGAGTCATTTTCGATCCGGTTGAAAATTCATTGGATTCTCAGAGTTTCCTACTTGTTGTAGTACCACTTGTTGGGAATTGTTGACGGGTATTCCTTCAGTTGCTTCGATTGGAATTTTTTCCAATATTGCTTCGGGTGAAACTATGGTAGTGGTTGCGGGTGGTACTTCGGGTAAGTCATTGGATATTGTCTCAATTTGATACGTACTCGTATCACTTGATTCTTCTATTAAGACTTTCCATTAACAAGTACAAAATTTTTACAACCAAGTGTATGAAAATAAGTGAGGTTGGGTTTCATCCATTTCCATAATTCATATGTTGTTTTGTTATAAGACTTGTGGATTAGACTGCGATTTTGAGCATAGCACGCCATATTGATAGCTTATGCCCAAAATCTCTTTAGTAGTTCGGCGGCTGATATCATTACTCATGTAGCTTCTTTGAGTGTCTTGTTTCTTCTTTCAGCTATGCCATTTTGTTGTGGCGTTCGTGCGGCAGAGAGTTGGTGTAGAATCCCTTGTGAATTGCAATACGATTGAATCACGCCATTCACAAATTCGGTTCCTCGATCGGTTCAAATTGTTGCAATCTTCATATCCTTTTCGACTTGTAGTTACTTTAGTAGTTCCGGCAACTTTGATTCAACTTCGTTCTTTTTCTTGATGAATAACGTCCATGTGTACCTGAAAAAATCATCAACAACAACCAAAGTATATTTCTTACCACTTATGCTTACTGGGTCTACTCGACCAAATAAATCCATGTGCAGTAGACTTAGAGGTCTTGATGTTGACTCATGAGCTTTGGATTTGAATGACGCTTTGATTTGTTTTCTTTTCTGGCATGCGTCACAAATTTGATATTTCTTGAACACAAGGTTGGGCAGACCATCGACTAGATTATTTCGTGCACGCTTATTGATGGTTTTGAAATTTAGATGATTTAGCCTTCTGTACCATTCCTAACTTGCTTCATTTGAATTGCTTGCCATCAAACACACAGATTCCTTCGTTGTACTCCAATCAACAACGTACATATTTTTCTTTCTCGATCCGGCTAGTACGACTTCCTTTGTAGATTCGTCTTTGACTTGACATTTATCTTTGAAAAATTCTACGAGATAGCCTTTGTCGCAAAATTGACTTGTACTAAATAGGTTGAATTTTAATCCTTCAACAAATGATACATCCTCAGTTCGTAAGCCATTCTTCACAATTTTTCCCGTTCCCTTTGTTGTTCCATATCGATCGTTTCCTCCAAAAACTACTTTTGGACCTTCGATGCTTTTGAACTCAACTAGACTAGCTTTGTTGGTGATCTATGTCGAGAGCATCCGCTATCGAAATACCAAATTTCCTGCAATAAAATTAATTATTCTTAGGTACCCAGATCTGTTTGGGTCCTTTTTGTGTTAGTAATTTTTGGCATCCAAATCCACCTAGATCTCACTAATCCAAGAGTAGGTGATTTGTAACCATTGAAAACTCTATAATCCTAACGCACTTGCAAATAGTGATTCAGTGCGGCTTTGGAAGCAAATAGTTGCTTGATCTTATGAAAAAAGAGCAAATCTGGACTTGGTCCATGATTTGTCTTCAAGCAGGCAATCTTCTTCTGAGGAATATAATCTCCCAGCCCCAATTCTCGGAATTCTTCCCTTATTCCTATGAGGTTTTATTGCACTTGACTCGTTGGTTCTCTTTTGAGATACAAATTTTTGCCTTTTAAAATTTTGTTGCCTTACCGAGATATTATTATGTTGATTCAGGCCTTGCAACATTTTTCTGGGCATTAATTTTGTTTCCAACTCCTTGTCTCATTGTGCTATGCTGACTTTTCACAAATTTTACCACTGGAACTTTATTAATTAAAGTTGTAGTAGAATTAGTCAGTTTCTCAAGGGTTTGAGAACATGATGAATTGTAGCCTAGTCCGGCTTTATCTCCAGTGGGTTTTTGCATGCTTAACCTTTTATCCATTATTTTGGATGAATGCGTAAATGATGCGATTACTTCCCAAAGGTTATGTTCTTGAACCTCTCTAGCTTTGCACTGTTCTTGAAGTCGAATATTTTCGGCTTTCAAGTTACTCATTTCATTTAGAGCATTTTGCAATATTTGCGCTCTTCCTTTTCAAGGATTAACATATTATTGCACTCTTTGATTTGAGTATGAGTGGCCATGACCTCTTGACCATCTCTCATAAGACTTATAAATGATTCTTGAGTCTTGAAAGAAGTGGCAACTGAGCTAAAGGAACTAGAAGATACCTCTTTCTTCAGTTTCGTGCGCCATTAGACATTCTTCAGCTCAGATGTTTGGCTCACTAAGCATAAATAGTGTCGTATCTTCTTGTGATGAATCACTTTCGTTAGCTAGATGATTCTTCTGATTCAACTTGTCTCTAACGGATCACTTATCAAAGCCTTTCGTTTATCCTTCTTGAATCTCTTTTCCTTCGACTTGTACTCTTCCTGCGAAGGATTAGAAGTAAATCGAATTTTTTGCTTACCTTGGGGTGTAGAATTCGGCCATAAAGTGTCCAAGCTTTCTACATTTGTAACACATTTGTGTTATCTTCGATCGGTTCTTTTCTTGGTCTTCTAGTTTCTCTAAACGAGTTTCTTTGTGGTGAACTCTTGTTTTTTTTTCGCATGAAATCTTGAATTTCTTAACAAATAAGGAAAATTGTTCGTCAGATAAAAAATCACTATTTCCTACTGACCTTGATGTGGATGGTTGATCGGCCATTAATGCAGATTGTTTGTTTCATCACGTTCTTCTTCGATTCGTGTCTTCATCTCGAACTCATACGCCTTAAGATCACTAAAGAGTTTATCCGTGATAACGTCCTAGATCTCGATGATCTCGCATTGCGGTTACTTTCATATCCCAACTTAGAAGGTAGTCCACGCAATACACTTTGAGTGATATTTCCTTCTAGGAGATGGTTTTGCCAAGATCATTGATTTCACCAAGAATTTTGACCAAGCGAGCTTCAATGTCGTAATATTTTTGTTAGAAAGCATTTTAAAATCTTTGGATTTCTTCATGGGATGGTTACCTTGTTGTCTTTTTCTTGTTCGTCGCCTTCTCCGATGCTAATGGGAGTATCCCATATTTCTTTTGTTGTAGTGCACTTTCTAATCTTGGGAATATGGTTATAACACCCCGTGTTACGGCCCCTAAAACCAATTAATCATTAACCAATTATCCAAAAGGAAGAATTAAATTACAGTAATTAATTGGGAAAAGCCCCACCATAGTCCGTGGGCCCTCACCCTTAAAACCCAACCCCTAGCCCTAAAAGGATAGATTAGCAAGCCTATAGTATTAGACCCAAATTAGGACTCTTGGGTATATAAATAGGGGACAGAAGGCACCTAGAACCCCCACCAATAATCTCTCACCACCAAAGAAGTTCCAAGAATTCCCCTTAGGAGAAATCAAGAAAGAAGAAAGCTTAAAGAAAGACCTTCATAGCCAAGGAATTAATTAAGGCTAAGAGGTTAACCCATGTCTCAACAAAACCTATTTTCATAGCTATGATTCCCCCTTAGGGTTTCCCCATATTATTGTGTATTGATGATTTGTGATATTATTATTGATGATTGATGATTCCATGGGAATCTTGGTGATCTTGATGATGAGAGTTTCTTGATATTATGGTGTTCTTGATGGATTATGGTGTTTGAGTATTATGGTGTTCCTTGAAATTATGGTGTTTTGATGCAATGTATATGGCGTTGCTTGATAGACTATATGGTAGTTAGTTGATAATGTTGGATGACAGTTCTTGAACTGTTAGTGTTTGTTCCTTATCGGAATCCTTGAGATATAAAAGGCATGATCGGTGGTTCCTTGTTGATCTAAGGAACGTGATTAAACCCGTAGGTTGTGTCGGCTGATTATTATTCTTGAAGTATATTGGGTGGGAATTCACATGTTTGGGTGGTCATTATTTAGTTATAAGCATGATAGGATATGTGTCGTATGTATTCTTGATCCGATCCGTTAAGTTGTCTACGTGTTGTTGTCGATTGGTTTGAAAGTGTGTCTAAGCATGGTTTCGGGTTCCAAGGGTTCCCGGGGCATTTTGTTGGTGAAAAAGAAGTCAGTGGGGGTAGGGGACCCGCCACCTTTACCGCGCAACGGAAGGGTGTTTACGGCAGCGGCAGCCGGCGGGCGGACATGGCCCGGCCGGTAACCCGCTGCCCGGAACAGTAACGTCCGGCGGGCAGCGGCGGGTGACCCCCAGTCCCACGGGCTACCCGCTGGACTTACCCACCTCGGATGCCCGGCTTCCCCGTTTGATGTTCCCCGACGCCCGTGGTGTCCACGGACCCCGTCTATCGTGCCGTTGTCTATGTTGGTGTGTTTCGGGTACGCTGATCGTAGGGTAAGTGAGTGGCTTACTATATTGCATGCTAGTTGATTGGTATCCGCGGTTGGTCCTTAGGTTAATGAATTTATGTAACTTCCTTCTTTGAGGGTTATTTTCTTATCTATTTTTGTGGGTGGTGAACGATTCAGTGCATCAGGTTTCTGTTATGCGCTTCTCTCCCGCTTTCCCATATGTGCTAATGTGGGGTTGCATGTGTTTGCTAACGTGATGTGTGTGTGTTACCCGAGTTAGGTTAAGATTAACGGGCTGTATACGGGCAGTCGGATGGGTTGAGAACTGCATAGCCTGCTGTTAACAGGCTGTGTAGAGTCCAGTCAGTGTATTATAAGATTATATATATAGGACAAAGGGTGGCCACTGATGACGGCAGCTCGGATGGTTATGGTAAGCATACGGCTGTTAACGCCAGGGCCGGTGAAGATCGGATCAGGGTATATAAACGAATGTGATTATAGGAAAAGGGTCACTATATGGCAGTCGGATGGGTTGAGAACCATAACTGCTGTTAACCAGGCTGGTAAAGACCGGTCAGGAGATGACCTATATGAAATATTATATAGAGCTGCGGTTCATTGGTCGCGTGTGGAGATCTTGACTCCTCCGTATTGTGGACGGGGCAGGGTGCTGCGGGGCGGCCGTGTACAGAGCTATATCGCTGACCGCTCATGTATGGGCATGCGATTGGTCCTGTGGCGCCAACAAAGTGTGCTATGTGTGTGATATGGATGAGTTGTGATATGACTATCTTGGAGATGTGACGATGATTTTGTTATATTGGGGTTATTGAGTTTTGGGTTATGTTAATCCCTATATTGTGCCTATCTATTGCTGTTATAACTGTTGTAACTGTGCTTGCGTCCGCCTGTCGAGTCATCCCCGGTTTTAAAAGCTAGAGTTCGTAGGATATACTTCATGCTCAAATGGTTTTCATATATATATATATCTCTATATGTATTGTATTTCAACGCGTTGGAGTGGGTTACCAGCATCTCTCGCTGAACAGATATATTTGGCTTTCAGGCACAGAAGATAGAGCACTGGGAGCGCGCTAGAACTGGAGCGTAGAAGTAGTAGTTTCCCTTTGGCCTGCGGCCATGTTATGCAATTTACTTTTTAAGGGATATTAGTTAGTGTGGCCTGATGCACCTGAGTCTCTCCTAGCTCAGGTGTGGCATAAGCACCCCGATACTCTTATATGTTACGTTTGGGAGGTATTAATGAGATTTCACCTTTTTTCTAAGTTTTAGATTATTTTGAAAATCTGGGTGTACAAACGAACATGGCAACAAAGAGATAACAACCAAAGCAAAAAGAAACAATAAACAACGGAAACAACGGCTAAGGAATACAACTACTATGAAAAAGGCGCAACAAGTAAGCCACAGCTTCCACTCTAGGAAGCGACTGCTCTGAACTCGCTAGGCACCTTTCATCATTCTTCTGCCTCTATGACTTGAACCTGGCTTCGAAAATCTAATTCTAATTTGGTGCACGATGGGTGCGAACTCGTCTTCATGTAAAGGCGAAACGTTCTCGATCACTGCGTCTGTTTACGAAGCAAGGCGACGACACTCTTCATGCAAGTGCATGAGTCGGCTCTCTTTGGTGCGAGTATCTACTGCTTCGTCGATTCTCTTCGATTTCACGAGTCATTTCTTCATTCTTAACGGATTCCGTGCCCCAATCCTCAGATCGGCTTCATCTTCGGCTTCCTATACCTCTGCCAAGCTACTAAACGGCGAGGCTCAAGCTTCCCGCCATGGGATCGAAGCTCGGCTGCAACATGATTGACTTTCTTTCAGTTAGATTTTCTGCCACTTCTATCAAGGTGATGTATCACCTCATCTAGCTGAAAGCAAATTACAA
The DNA here is from genome assembly GCA_009835305.1 of Ipomoea purpurea. Classification (NCBI taxonomy): domain Eukaryota; kingdom Viridiplantae; phylum Streptophyta; class Magnoliopsida; order Solanales; family Convolvulaceae; genus Ipomoea; species Ipomoea purpurea. Next base: position 24,893 of record VALG01012712.1, read on the forward strand.
TCGAAGGATTGGTGGCATCCAACACCAATCTTTCACGGCCTTCGGAAGAGAACAATGTCACACTGACCAACCCTTCGGGTAACCAAAGATACCAATCAAACCATACCACATACGGTAGCTTCCGATTGTGATGCGGGGCCGATGAAAAATGTTTTGCAACATCAGACTGGCAAGTGAACTTAACATATTCTTGATGGCAAGAAAGCAAGAAGATCACTCATATCTTATCTTTTTCTTTTTATTAGGCATTTATCTAATAAATTCGGATATCCATATAATTAATTCCAAATTCCTTTTTTCCGCTGCTTAACCACTTTTTCCGGCTAAGAGCTTTAGAGTGAAACCACTCCGTACTGTTATGTCTCCTTACATTATTTTAGTTCAATTAGGGTCCCGTGACCATGCTGGATATTTTGTTCTCATATTG
>VALG01012713.1:0-24468 GCA_009835305.1 Ipomoea purpurea
TATCCATACTAGTTTGGATAAAAGATAAAAAGTTTTCAACTTAAATTACATTAAAAAAAATCATAAAATTTTTCAATTATACATATTTTGCTTTCTTAATGATTTGATTACATACTTTTAAGTTCAATGACTCAATTACACAAAAACAATACCTTCAATGACCTTATTTGACAATGATTCCTAGTTGATTTGTAGGTTTAATGAGAGGAAACATACAATTTTTTTTTTGTTTCCTTTAAGATGAATAAAAATATGTTACTAAACATTTTAATAGTAAATATTATTACTTTTTTTTAAAAGGCAAACATTACCATATGCAACGATAATTTATATGGACCAACTTCATTGTAAGATTCTGATTAACTTTCCCATGGCGGCAAGCACAAGAAGCGGAACAGAGACACAGAGCAGAAGCAGAGCTTCATGCGGCGACAGTTTCATTCATCAAACACATGTACGACCCGAACCAAGAACACACCGATATCTGCGCCACGGTTTCAGCGGCAACTGATGCAGCACCGACATGATAACCGCCACGGAAGCTATGAATCCGGTGGAATTTAACACCACGAAGGGGCCCGGCGAGGCTCGAGTAATATCCCTCGCCGTCTCACTGTCCTGGGAAACCACGCCGGCGAAGGAGCACGCGGCTAAGAACGTCGCGGCCGCCGTCAGCATCGCCATGATTAGGATCGGATTTTCCTGTTTGAAGTTCACGGCGGCGTCCCTGCATTTTGCTTCGCGGAAGGGGGCCCGGAGAACCCCTCCGGCCGTCCTTTGAACTCCTGTTTTGGCCGGATCGTTTATAGTAATATCTGTCCAGGCCTGGAAGTGTAGGAGGAGGTGAGTTGAGCAAGCATGCCTTTTATTGATCTCACGACGTTGCTTGATTCAGCAGAAATGTAAAAACGGAAATCTGCATTCATAATTAATGATGTCATAGTGGATCGAACTAACGGTATTATATATAGTCTAATGTTATAGTGAGACCACCTCTTAACGTAAAATCATTTATAAATGCACACAAGTTATTACAAGAATGCACACAAATAAATTATGTGCATTTCATATTGAGCAAAGTTAACACAATCTAGTCTATTGTGCAATCGTGTAGTAATTTTTATGCGTTTTATGAAAGGATTCACAGGAAATATTAGCTCTTCTTTATGATTTATACGTAAATCTTATATATACTATTATATATATATTATATATATTATATATATATATAATTATATATAGTAGTATATTGTAATAAATTTATTTACTTTTTAATTTTGACGTTGGCCCGTGGCTAGGATTGAAGAATTCTAGCTCGCAGGCCGGTATGCATAAGGCTTGTAAAAATTACAACTCGCAGTGGACGGACTAGCCCACATTGACACCCTTATATTCATAATCATAATTAATCACTCTATTTACGGAGTTTGAAGGGTTACTCCAACACCATGTAGGCATGTAGCTAGGGATTGTTGGTAGAGGTTTGAAGGGCCAAGTCTGAAAAATTGTTAGGCAAAGACCTGAAAAGTCAAGTCCACACTAAGTGGCTAGGGAATTGTTGGACAGATGCTTAAAAGTCAAGTCTAGCACCCTACCTTTGAAATGTGGTCCTAACAGCTACCCAAGTATAATTAAATAAATTACACATTTACTAGTAGCTTCGTGATAAACTTATCCTAACACATTCCATGGGTGGAACTTTGACAAGGAAAACCATATATACCTTGAAAACATACCTTGAGTGGTTTTATTCCACGAAGATTATTGAGGTTGATAAGATCATAGAATTTGCGCATTTCCTTGATGATGTTGTTAACATGAACGTGTGCCACTATTGAAATCTTCAATTTCAAACAAGAATAAAAACATCGGATCATGTTTCGTAAAAATTAAAGTGATCGACTAAGAAAATAAAAGTAAGACTTCCGATCCAGTTACCTGTTTTCTTGATTCGGGTTCTATGAGTTTAAGAAGCAGAGTTTGTTTTTTGTCCTGAAACTGACGGTCGTCTCCTTCTTTGACCTCTCTCTTCTCTATATCAACAAGAAACTCTTTGATTCTGGGAATGCTGAAACAACTAGAACTGGGAATCACAGATTTCACTGAAAGTGAAGCCAACCCTTCCATGGTGAATTAAAATATATGGTTTGTGTGAATGTGTGTTCATAGATCTTATGATTTAGTTGGTGTATATATAGGTGCAATCTGACAGAGGTGTGAATAGAAAGTTTGGTGGCATTTAAAACTTTTGTGGGTGTTTCTTATGAAGATGAAGAGACTTTGCATTTAGGAAAATATTGCTGGGTCAAAGAAATGGTAATTGCTGAGAAATTTCATTAAGGAAAACAATTTTATAACAGATCTCTTGTATAGTTGTATGTAAAGCCCACAAAAATTATGAGGAAAATTCATAGTAAAACACAATAAAAGGATTTGGTAATTTACACGCCAAGTCAGAAATATTGGGGCAAAGGCAGGGTAATTACATAGCAATTTCATGAAGGAAACAAATTTATACAGTGAAACTTTCCACTCTCGCTTAAGTTCTGCTCAAAATATTGGATGACGAATTACATTAGTGGACTAGTTTCACATTTTAATATATATATAGTCACCAATTAGTTAACACAAAAAGTTAACTCGAAATTTTGTTAGATAAAGGCCCTGTTTGATAATATAGTCTATCTTCTAATTTTGACTTATTTGATCACTATTAGCTGTTTGACTTAATTAAACAATCAATATGAGTGATTGATTAATTAGTTTTTTGTAACAGCTCCATAATGTTAAAATTAAAAAAGCTGCTCAAAGCAATTGTTTTTTTATCAACGTTTTAAGAAAATCATCTTGCATGTAATCAACTATCAACTAATTTACCAAATACTTTTCTACAATAATATAATGTTATCAACTAGTCAAACCCTCCAATCAGCTAACAACTATTTACCAAACACTCCCAAAATGTCTTAACTTTGGTAGGACAGAATTAATTTTACTTTTGGTCCCACGCCTTTTGAGGTTCTATCACTTTTTGTGCACAACTTTAAAATTTTTAATTTTTGTGCCTAACTTTGTTATTTTTATCGGTTTTGACCCTTTCGGCCAAATTGACAGTCAAATGTTGTCGGAATTTATATTTAGGAGTAAAATCGTCATTTCAAAGAATTGTTGTGAAGCCCAAAGGGTCATGTCAAGCTCCAATTATTATATAATGGACCCAGGTCTACCTTGCATTCTGGGTTTTGATCTAAAAGACATTCAAAATTCAAATTATGTATTTGTATTTAAAATATTATACACATTTAATAAATTATGTACTTATTACAATTAATATATTATAAGTTACAGTTAATAAATTGTGTGCCTATTACAGTTAATTTATTATGTATATTTAGTTAATAATTTATGTATTTAATTTATTACAATTAATATATTACGTAACTCGGTTTATTTACATTTTGGGGTTGTTTGACAAATGACTGATAGCTGATTGAGTTAGCTAATAGTTGATACTTGATAATTGATTGTGTTAGCTCATTAGACCAACTGAAATTGGTTGATAAGCTATATTTTGGAAATCATAGAGCTTATTTTGTGTGCCGCAGTGCTAAACCAAAGTGTAGGGTGTAAATAAGTCGAGCAGCTTGCGAGCTGCTCGGTCAAAGCTCGACTCAAGCTCGAACCGAACTCGAATTGGCTTGTTTCGTAATGCGCCGAACTCGAGCTCAAATGTTTTATGTTCATGGCTCGTCCAATTGCTTGCGTTTTTGAGCTTAAACCTTCGTTTTTGAGCTTAAACCTTATCAAGTTCGATCTCCGCTCCGTTCGTTTAAACTCCTACCGTAGTGTAGTGTAATAGGGGGTGTGAAGGAATGAAGTACGAAAATGGGACTGCAACAAACTCACAGTGCAAATAGTGTCCACGACTTGGACTGCAACCGCGATTTCTCTAAAGACTTTTAAGTGAGGATTATTTGCAGATTCGGAAGACTTTTTGGGCAATTTTTAGACAGAACACTCTGAATATTTTCACTCTCTACATCCTTTAGAATAGCTCATCAATTTTAGTTGACCTTGTAGATTAAGTTCTTTTGGCGGGAATCAACTTCAATTCAAGCTTGTACCCTTAATTTGCATTGGATCAAAGATAAGTTTTCATTACTTTTATTTCAATTCAGTCAAATTTCATTTGTGCTTTCATTATATGCAATTTAATTATGCTTCCATTTCACTAGTCTAATCACAAGTAGCTATATCTTCTAAGGTTAAACTTGCTCTTGCTTTAGATGCTTTAATTGAATCAATTGCATCAAGGAATCTAATATGAACTAGCTAGGGTTCTTGTTGTGTATAATGACTCAATTGATCTCTTGTGTGGTCTTGGTGAAATTATGATTGAGAATTTATGGAATTGTGTTGTATCTGTGAAAGTAAACCAACTCAATTAGCCACATTACTCAACAATCTTGATTTTGCTTTGAGAAAAGAGGATTAAGAGAAACTTGTAGGCTAAGTGTTTGACAAAATGCCCAAACTACCACTGAACTCCAATAGCTATGAGGATGGCATTGACACAATTGTTGCCTCTCCCTTGGCTCTTGCTAGGCCATTGCATAATCCCCAATCCTAAGATACCACTGCACATAGCATCTAGGCAAGGGTTGGCCTAGTCCATCCCACAATCCTCCAATTTACCATTGATTGTTAGTTCTATTGTTGTTTGCTTGTTATTCGATTGTTATCATGATATCTACTTGTCAACTTGTGAGAGTTAGTTTCCAATGATTTAACATATCTTGTGTTTAACTTGCATGCTATTTGACTTCGTTTTTGAGCCACTCCTAGAGAACGATATTTGATGTGAGAATACTCCTCACGCGACCTTATCTTATCTCTAAAAACATTTTGCAAATCCTCAACAAGAAATCCATGCAAAGACCAATAAAATCACCATAAGTCATAGAATAACCACTTACATCTTTGATTTACAAAAAAAGCTAGCCCGCAACAGAGTTGCTTGCTACTTCCTCGTTGTATAACTAATCTTGGCAAGATGCTTCAAGCACGCCTTAATTCTAATGTGTGGATTTCTAGTTCAATGGGCACCTTTTGCTCTGATCTATTAAACTTTATCTACTATGCCAATCTAATTAGTAATGAATTTCTTAATAGAAGTGTTTTTGCACGTTATAGCTTGCCTCTGCTATAACATGGTTCTAACTATCTACACTATAATGTAATAGAAATTTCCCAATAATTTTTCAATATCTTATCTACAACCAGTACTTCTCGATCCTCACAAAAATTATAAAGAAAAGTTGAATATGAGAAACAATAAAGAGTGTTTGGCTAATGTTGAATTTGTGACCTTCCGATACTAATATCTTGTTCCACTCACTCAATCACCTCCTTCAAAGTTTATACGTCTTATTTAGTTTACAGGAGCATAAAATCTTTTTAAAGAAATATAAACTTTTCAAATTTAGTTTTTAGTTATTTTTTTTTTTTTTATCAAATCTAAAGAATCTCATTTTCTCCCATTACTTATGTTATGTGAGATTTTCATCTTGATTATTTTTTTATGACGAGGAAAACTTGTAGTCACTATCCAAACGTGTGTATTGAGTAAGCTCCATGTCTTGTGATCTTAGCCGACAAAAGACCACAAGAAGATAAACCAGCCTAGTTGCCCGCTAACCAGCTTAATTCAGGAATCCCCATTTCATCTTGAATTTTAATATAGACATTCTATCAAGTGATTTCAAGACGATAAAGAAAAAACTAACATTCATAATACAAATATAGTGGAAAAATTTAAAAAAAAAAAAAAAAAATCTTGGTTATTTTTAAACAGAATACAGTTACAGCTTGCAAGACTTTACTAGCTAGATTTTGTAAGAGTTGAATGCAAATTTCCATGCATTCCAAGGACTTAATCCTAAAGTCCTTTACACCTTTGCGTCCCTACATGGGTACATTAGGCGTCCGACACAACCAATAACCTTTACTATTTTTATTCTCGAAAGAGAATGTGATTAAAGGATGAGCCAATCTATTTGTACACCATATAATATATAACGTAATAAAGTGGCAATTCAGCTATAGTTTAAGTTTTTTACGTGGGATTGAAACCATCATTGCATTTGGATCAGTCAACCCATGTAAGATGGTCATTGGTTCTGATTTTCTGCACGTCCTGACCTCACACTGAAGGCACTTTTTTCTAGACGGAGATGAAGCAAAGACAAGATTGAAGTCCACCACAAGATTCTTAGCCATCAGCGCCACAGCCAACAAAGAGAAGACCTGAAGTGTTGTACAAGCAAAACACCTGAAAGCCTGTGAAGATTGGCCACGTTTGCAGTGATCACCACAAAGTTGTGGAAGCCAGTCTCTCTAAGCACCATCATGTAGCTCATAAACAAGATGACAAACGAATAGTGAAACCGCTCTAACCTCCAAAGGACACTTGCCACTTGCCGAGCAAATCGCGAGAAGATGGATACATGCTAAATACAAGCCAATGTGTTGACAGGAAAACCAGAACCTTCGGAAGCAACCTAGGAGAGACAAAACCTCACTGGAACGAAAGGTTGTCAACAAGTGGTGGGAGTTCTTATCAACCCCAAATATCATGGAGGAATTATAAAGAACAGGGTAGGTAGCTCCAGCTGCGAATACCATTCCACTCATCAGAAACATAGATGAGGGTGTTGGAGATGAAGTAGTCATTGCCTCCTCATTTGATGTGATGACTGACTGGTGGATAGTTTGAAGCTGCCGATGGCACTGGCAGTCATGTTTGCTTCCCTGATCATTGGTATTCTTCTCTCCTTGCATTCTGCAAAGGGTTTAGTGCATTGCAATTCTATAACCTCCTTGCAGGAGCAACACCGGAGGAGTGATGTCAATCTAATTTGAAAATTTTGAAAGTTTTAAGTGAGTTCCCAGCCGCCCTGATAGGCCCGCACAGCCAGAGTTTTAGGTTAGGGTCAAGATTTTTTAAACTCAAAAGACAAAAAACAAGCTCAACTGATAAGTTTTGAACCCTTGATAGGCTAGCCAGTTGACATCCTAACCAGAGTATGTATTCGTGTAAAAAAAACACCACTTGGGAATAAACAATAAACCTCATAATATATCTAAGGTCCGTCTGGAAATCTAAAAAATGTTTTTTCAGATAATAGATTTCAAAAATGACTTATTTTTTAGAAAATATATAATTTTCTGGTGTTAGCTAAAAATTAGAAAATTATCTTTTCTGTTTGGCTGAAAGTTATAAATTAAATTTTTTCGATATAATAATAATAAAATAATAATAATAATAATATATTATTATTATTATTATTATTATTATTATTAATTATTATATTATTATTATATTATTATTATTTAAGAATGTGGTGATGGTGGTGTTAGTAATAGTAGTGGTGATGGGTGGTAGTCAGTGGGGGGTGGTTTGGTTGGCTAGTGGTGTGCTTGGGTGGTGCCAGGTGAGATAAGAATAATAATTCAGAAATTTAACTTTAAAAAAGAAGAGAGTGAAAGAGATGTGAAATAAAAAATCCACAAAGTCTTCTATCAAAAAAAACTGTGAAGGCTTTTCTTTATTTGCCTTTTTCCGTTGATAATGAATATTTTCATTTGACTTATTTTCATTGAAATCCGAAAACACACCAAAAAAATCTAAAAATATTATGGAGTTATTTTTCCAATTTTAAGACAGACTCAAAGTATTGTTATTCACCCAATTGTAATAAGAACAGATAATAAGCCAGCACTTTGTGCTCAGATGACACTTCTGTGGCTTCTTTGGGCGGAAGGTCAACAAGATCGAACCCCGTAGTTGAAAAATTGACTCTTTGTGCTTCAAATAATTAGAAAGTATAGAGCAGATACTATCATTGTAATAAAGTCCATAGCGTTCAAAAAAGACAGAGAACAGATATACAAAATCTAGGAGGAATGATCCAAACTCAAAGCAAGGACTGAGGCTAACCTGAACAGAGTTTGTTGAGGCTTCTATTCCAAGAGCATTGGTGACCATTTTGTTGTGTTCTGATGAGGAAGCTTGTTAGGCAACTCTTCACCACATTTAGGGAACCCATCTTTCAGCAAATGCACAGAGAAGAGTAATATTTTTTGGCTTAACGTTGAAGCTATCGGTATATATATATAAAGCCGTGTTAAACCCTTCTTCCAGTGAATAAATTTGCAACTCAAAATGGGAAGCTTCATGAAGGTTATTAAGAAAATCACTTACCAATGTCTAGCATTTCACCATTACTTCTCGATTATATTGTGTGTGTGTGTATATGCCTGTGTGCACGTATAGGTATGTGTGTATATGTATATGTGTGGGTGTATATGTATATGTGTGGGTGAATTAAATGTGTGTATGTGTGTGTTTATATGTGTGCCCATATATAAGTTTGAACTCTAAACTTAAAGGGGCCCTTATGTCTATATTTTTGGGTTCTGTGAAGAGAAGTAAATTGTGAGATGTGCTTTCAGTAATGTGAGTGTTGTGTTTCTTTTTTCAAGAGTCTCATTTCGTTATTGGCGATTCAATCCCGGGGCATGGCCGGATTTTGGATGTGCAAGATGGGTAACAGCACATGGTTTCAATTTGTAGAGGCCTAATATTTACACCGTTCATACTTATTTGAAATATAAAAAATAATATATTTTATAATATTTGTTTTAAAAATTGTGTTTATATTTTTGATAGAGTCTCATTTATTTATAAGAACGGGGCCACACAAATAAAAATTGGTCCTCACCCAAGGCACTATACCCTTACACTCCGGCTTTCAACCACTGATCTTGGTGTGCGCGCATATATGTATGTATGTGTGTGTGGGATCATCTGAGAGTTAACCAAGCAAATGAAGGGTTCTGTAAGTGGAAACAAAAACCGAAGATAAAATTCCCAGAAAATGAAACTAATAATTCAAGAAACTGCTTCTGAGGTGCATTCTGGTACAGGAGCAATTTCTTTTGATTTTCCTTTTTATACCATGTAAATTGCATCTGGAATTGAAGGACTCGTATGAATCGTGATGGGAGAGCAACGTTATGCTGTGAGCACGTGTCCACCTTGCAATGTGTGCACGGTTCCATATTCATAATTTCTATACAATAGATTCATAATTTTTATACTGCAGATTTATAATATCTGTACTGTAGATTCATAATATCTATACTGTAAATTCATAATTTATAAACTGTATAGTTATCAAATTATGAACATATAGTTCTCTGATTTGTGAAAACAGAGTTCAACAATTGGAATATAAAGTATAAATTTTATGAATCTATTGTATAGAAATTATGAATTTGCAGTATAGAAATTATAAATTTATAGTATAGAAATTATGAATATGAAACCGTGCCCATCTTGCAAGGTGGGCACGTGCTCACGGCATAATTTGCCGATGGGAGACCAGGTTAAGGCCATGATGGTTAATAGGGGTTTTGAACTTGGACCAATAAATTTGGATCAATTAGTAAGGTAAGTGGGCAAAAGGTGGCTGGTTAGAATATGATGTGGGGCGGATTAGTAAGTAATAGGGAGATGGGGTCCAAGGAACAAAGTATGGGAAACCATGGAATGGGACAATGAAAATAGGCTAGTTCGGGTCAAGCTTTAAAAAAATTAAGCATAGGCCTATTATATTAAGGTCTGAGCTTAAGCCTAGACCTGTAAGAAAGCTTTTTTTTAGGCCCAAGTCTAAGCTTACAATATGTGTTGTCAAGTTGTTATACTATGGACCAGGTTCCACCGTACAAGATGGATCCGGATCAATCAAATGTCTCAATCCATACCAAAGACATTGTAGTCAAGCGGCATGATGTGACTCTCCAAAATGATAGGTCATGGATTTGAGCCTCAGTGGAGGCGGTATAGATTTTCATTAGGCGTAAGTTGGGAAAGTATATATATGAGGCTTTCGGGTAATTCTTTGTGGGCTATACTATGGATCATGAATAAATGTTCATTTTTGATATACTACCAAATAATGAATTTTCTTTTTAAAAAAAAAAAAAAAACACTTTTCATCCTTAAGTTATTGTACAAATTTAGTCTCTTATTATTCTACCATTCTAAATATGTTTCTTAATTAGTCACTTAAATGAATCTTTTCATCCTTTACAAAAGAAAAGACTACTAACCAAGGACCTTGTGGTTCACTGGTACAAGTTACTCCATTATGTGAGAGGTGGTGGGTTTAGAATTTGGTGGAGGCGATTATTCTCTAAAAGACAAGGAGCCATATATTTACAATGACATGAAAATTGAAGACCAAGGTTTGTTTAGAAAATACAAAAAATAACCTATATAAGTTCTTTTTTCCATAAGAGCGCCGTCAAGAGGAAATTGAGATTAAAACTACACTTTAAACAATGTGTAGATGAAAACACTCTTAACTTTTAAATATATGTTTCTTAATTAGTCATTTAAATGGCTCTTTTCGATCATCCTTTTACTAAAGAAAAGACTACTAAGGTAAATGACCAAAAAAAGTCACTTTAAAAGATGAAAAGAGCACTTAAATGATTGATTAAGAAACATATTTACAAAGACATGAGATTTAGAGACTAAATTTACATTAAAACCCTACACACAAAACTCCAAAACCACCTCACCATGAACACCAAGCCAGTGAAAGAAGGGCCAAAAGGAGAGTGTATAAACACAACATCTCAAACCTGTAAGAAAGTGGCCATTATTCCCAGTGATCACCACAAACCGTGGAACCAGCTTTCTACCATAACCACATAACTAATAAACAAGGCAATCAAGACAAATGATGACAATGCTCGAACCCCAAAGGCACACTTGCAACCATCCAAGCATATTATTGCCACGAATATCGACATCACACTCGACACGAACGTGAAGGTGGTGGCTGTGAGGAACCAAAACCCATTGGGAAACAACCTGGGAGAAAACAAAAACATCCTTGGCATGATTGATCTTCCCAAATGTTTAGTACTGTCGTTGAGTGGAAATATCATTGGGTAGTTATAGAGACCAGTGTAGGCAGTTACAGCAGTGAAAACCAGAATTGTTAGCAGCAGAGAGTATTGCTTTTGAGATGTATTCGTGGTCCCCTTCCCCTTATTTGGCTTTCCTGGTTGCGAGTAGTTTGAAGCTGGTCTTTCCATGGCCTCCCCCCTCTTGTTTGGCATCGCACATTTAACCTCCTGATGCACAGTGAAAAATAAAAATAGATAAAATGCTTTAAGATAGATCAAGCTTACATAGAAGATAGATCAATGATTCAAGTCAGTCTTGATGCACAGTGAAAAAAAATAGATAAAATACTTTAAGATTACGCACTTACCATTACGTCAAAAGTTATGGTTGATAGTGAATGTGCAACTTTATTTCCTTTTATACCGTCACATTTTCCAGAAGCAAGATGCTAGACTTGGCCCTTCAGGCTTCAGGGACATCCGCTCAACAATCCCCTCTAGTCACCTGGTGCTAGGCTTAGCCCTTCAGGCACTTGTTAGCCTTACGGGAAGTGACCTTGCTACTAGCTATAACTTTTGGTGTATGGTAAGTACTTGATCCTAACAAACGGTATCAAAGCACATGTCACGGGTTCAAGTCCCAGCAAGGATATATAAATTGTGTAGTTAAAGCTAACAAGTGACCTAGAGGGAATTGTTGGGCGAAGGCCTATGAAGGACAAGTCCAACACCATCAGGTGGCAATGAGAATTGTTGGGGGAGGTCTGAAGGGTCAAGTCCAACATCTGCCTCTCAAAAATGTGACGTATAAGGAAATAAAGTTGCATTGCGACTTCGCTACTAGCTATAACTTTCGGCGTAGTGGTAAGTGCTTGATCATATATTTAGTCCATGAGTTATACCTCAACCCCGGATATTGCCTTTCCCAAAAATCTGTCTAGTAAAAGAAAGAAATGAGTGATGATTCGTGAACAAAGAGGCATACCTGAACATGTAGAGGGGCATTACATTGCACAACACCCTTGCCCCTGCTCTCTCTTGCTGGTGCATGCATCATGCTTTGTTTGTATGGCATGTCATCAAATCAAGCAAGAAATTAAAAAGTGTTTACTCAAATATGCATGAGATGATACAACTAGGTTTGTAAACTCCAGAAAAGCGAGTATCTCATATATAATACACATTGAAAACAAGTATTTATCTCTGTAAATTGCCGAAGCAAATCCAGAAATTTTCCAAGAAAAGATAGGAATGAAGAAACCTTGCATACTTCCATTATATTTCTAGTGTGGAAAGCTATTCTTCCCCGTGTAGGGCCAAATGCCAACCATGTTAAATTAATTAACCCCTTCATCCAATGTATAATGGTAAGATTCATGAAGCTAAGGTTGGCAAGAAAACTACTTATCAATGTCTAGCAGGGTTTCACCATCAAAATCCTGAGGGGCGTCAGGTCTATTACTGGGAATGCTATTCCATTTCAAACTTATTCCGCGAACCAAATGTGCCGCTATAGAAATATCTATTTACGGAATAAGGAAGAGGTTCTAAGAGCCAGTAAACAAGAAATTGAAGTTGAAGATAAAATTTCCTTCATCTTTCACAGAAAATGATAGCTCAAATCAAAGAAACTACAGTTGCAGCCTATGAGGTACTGGTCAAGGGGGCAGTTTCTTTTTATTTCCTTTGTGTACCATGTAAATTGTATTTGAATTTAATTTAAAAGGTACCCAGAAGTCTGGAAATTGGTAGGAAAAGAGAGAGAACTATACTGCTGACGTAACAAAAAAAAACACTCATGAAATCTAATATTAAAGAGGTTAATCGAGTAAGCTCACTCGTTTCAGATTAGTCCTATCAAAATGTCAAATTTATTTGGTTTGCAATTTTGTACCCTAATCCTAAAGCTTCAAAGTTCAAACTATCAAACTTATCAGAGACTCAAATAAATTTTTTGATATTTTAAATTTTATATTTTAATAAATAACAAATTTTACATTATAATAAATAAACTTAAGTATTGTTTAGTCAATATAAATCTCCATTTTGAAACTCAACTCAAATAGACAATGCAAGTATATAATGACTAATTTAAAATATAATGTAAGCATACAAGTAATACAACATTCCTTCATTTCTTTTATACCTAAAATATTAAAAATAAAACAAGAGAATATATTTTTAAAAAAACAAGAGAATAAAGGTAAGTTTAATTTGTAATGACACTGCCAAAGACTTTGTGGTCGAGCGACATATATTGACTCTTTGTACTTCAATAGGTCAATACTACATTGTAACAGAGTCAGTAGTATAAGACAATTGACAAAACTACCTCAACAATAGCAAAGGAGGTGGGATGTCGCATATTAGTATATTACTTTGGTATTGTCCATAAGTTAATTTCTGAACGATTGAAAGTAGATAAAGTATATGTGTGTGTGTGAAGAAAATATTTAGATTAGTTGAGTTTATTTTTTGCATCATATATCAAAACAAGCATACAGTAGGTTAAGACTTTACTATCTTTTTTTCTTTTTGGCAATTAGGCTAAATGAGCCCAAATGACTAACCCAACAACCCAATAAAGCTTGTCCGGTTCGGTCAAATTTCTTATCAACTTGATTCTTTTGCACTCTAAATATATAATTTATTGGCCTTATCATCCACCCTGTTAAATTTAGGTTGCAATTGACATCTCTATTACTAATGGACATGCTCTAAGAGCATTTTAACTCCCTCTTCTACTAAGATATTGATAGTACTAATACATGTGGACTAGTAGCTAAATCGATCGCCCATGTTCAGCGTCCGACTAGGTGGTGGTCGGGATCGTCTGAGAGGTGCTTGTCCTCGAGTTGAACGAAAGTCCTCCTTGTTGTAATAAATGCAGGTATTTATAGGCAGAACGGAGGGGACACAACCTATACCACCGGCATGGTGAGCACGTGGTAAATACGTGTCTACAGCTTAACACCAAGCCTCTGGCGAGGCACGTTGTTGACACGTAGGATCTCGCAGTGCTAGGGAGCATGGCGATCGGGAAAAGTGCCGGTCGGGAAGAACACCTGGCAGGTAAGTCGGTCGGAACTGATCGAACTAGGTAAAGGATCGCTAAGCGGCTCGTGACTGATAGGGTGTATAACCTATCAGATATAATCGTTCATTCCAATTTTGCAATTAAACGTAAGAACTATGACTATTTCAAAACATAATTATAACAAGTTGTATTGTTGAAATTAACTCTTTTGACCTCTTATAAGCCACACCGGCCATAGTTTGATTTTAAAGTAACAAGTTGTTGGACTAAAGTGTTATTACTATGATGCCCTCAAGAAATCTAAAGTAAGATTTCCAGCATCGAATTTGTTTAATTTCCTCTTTTTTCACGCTCAACTCTTTAAATACCCTTCAAGAAAAATTGATTATACTCTTAGTAATCGTGCATACATCAAAGTTTTAAGTTTTTCTACCACTTCTCAAAGGAATTATGTTTCTTTCTTGTTATGAACTTTGTGTTATACACCCGCAATGGAATGTTATGCTCAATTCCTTTTGCATGGTTGACAATCTATAATGTAGAAATAGAATTTAGTTATGATTTCATTATAGCTAAAGTTCTTTTATTAATTAAAGAAAAGAGGTGTGAATAGGCGTCTATTCTTTAAAGAAACATACGCATATTCTTTGCGAAAAAGAGGGAGAAAATAAGCATATGTTTACCTACTTCTATCATTCTATGCCTTTTCCTTTTCTATAACAGATGTTAATGAATGACTTATTTTGTCCTAGTGATTACTTAAGATACAATTTTTATATATATATTTTTCAAGATGATGGTAAATATTATTTTTTTAAAAATAAATACAAGATAGTGAGATACAAATAAGTCCATGAAATACTATAAATAAACCATACTCATGGACAAAATACACCAAAGATAAAACTCAACAATCAATAGTACAAAACAATATACATGAAAGATGAGTTTATATGTAATATAAGAAATCGCAAACTCATTGTGAGAATTTGAATAAGTTTCCCGTAGCCGCCAAACCAAGCAACGGAACAGAGACACAGAGCAGAATCAGAGCTTCATGCGCGACACCTTCATCATCAAACACATGTACGACCCGAACCAAGAACACACCGGATATCTGCGGCCACGGTTTCAGCGGCAGATGATGCAGCACCGACATGATACCGCCACGGAAGCTATGAACCCCGCGGAATTCAACAGCACAAAGGGGCGGCGAGGCTCGAGAAAGAATCCCTCTCCGCCGTCTCACTGCCCTTGGAAACCACGCCGGCGAAGGCCACACGGCGGCGGGAGTCGCAGCCGCGTCAGCATTCCGGACCGGAGCTCATGCGTTTTCGGCCTGTTTGAAAACTCGTGCATAATCCTTGCATTTCGGAATCCCCGAAGGGGGCCGACAGAAACCCGGCCTCCCGGAAGCGGAACCCTCCCGCCGCCGCCGGTTGCAGCTCTCGTCCTGTACTCATCGTTTTGTAACATCCTGTCTGGCCTGGAAGTCGAGGAGGGCGGTCTCGCTTTAAGACCAGCACTTTCATATTGTGATCTCCTATTGTTCTTCGCTCAACAGAATTTAAACTGAAATCTGCTTCATATCATAATTATATTAATTTATAAGTCAATGGAAACTTTGATAAAAGAAACAATCTATATAATATTATATATATATAACTATATATAATATATATATATGATATATATATATCTGTTTCATGCGGGCGCGCATGCTACTATGGTCAGTACAGTAGCACCAATATTTTATGCAACACATCACGGTTAGAAACGCACAACAACAAAAATGCACAGGCAAAATTATATAAAAAAAAAAACAAAAAAAACAACCATTAGGTACGCATTCACCAAAAGAACATCATTAAGTATGCATAAAGGCACTATATAGTATTCGAAAATGCACACTTAGATAAAGATGTATGGTGTTTTTTTTGTATCTTAGTATGCCTTTTGTAGTATATTGTGCATTTCATTGTTATGCGTTTCCCTAACACTATTAATATATTTTTTAAACTATTGGCGCAGTCGCATTAACGACACATTAAGGCCGACCGTACAAAATTAACAGAATACTTATTTTCAAGATGCACAAAGGTTTTAGTTGACTGCACAATGGGTAATTCACACATTCGCATGAGAAGGTGATTTCCATTTGATCATGCCCATATATATAATACAAAGATGAATACATTTAGATTTTTCTATATATTTAATGAAATGTGAAAACATATATACATACCCTGCAGAGTAGTTTCGTTCCACGAAGATTCTTGAGGCTGATAAGATGATCATAGAATTTGAGCATTTCCCTGATGATGCTCTTAACATAGCCGTGTGCTACTATTGAAATCTTTAATTTCATTTACCCAAAAAAAAAAAAAAAAAAAAACACTGGTTCAATTCATGTTTTTGCAAACATTAAAGAAAATGAGGAAGAAAATAAGAGGAATTAGTGGCAGTTTATTACCTGATTTCTTGATACGGTTTCTGTGAGTTTAAGAAGCAGAGTTTGTTTTTTGTCACCTCCTTCTCTGACCTCTCTCTTCTCTATATCAACAAGAACTCTTTGGTTTTGGCAAATGTTACAAGAAGAAGTGGGAAGCATAGATTTCACTGAAAGTGAAGCCAAGCCTTCCATATCCTCAATAATAAAAATTTATGTTGTGTGCTTAGAGAACTTGTGGGTTAAGTAGTACATATATAGGACATGAATAGGAAAGAAATGGTATGCTGGCACTGCTGAGAAATTTAATTTTTTTTAAAAAAATTGTTTTAAGTGTCTATAGATTAACGCCCAGGCGTGACGGAGTTGTAGAATTTGAAAGAGAAAGTGAAGGAAAATTTTGTAGAAGTTTTCCTTGTTAAGGTAGCCATAAATGATGAAGTTATGAAGGGACCACATAACAAATATGAAATATCTGATCTGTTCATGAGAGGAACCAATAATATGTACAGAAAGATTGGGAAGAAATGTTGTGGTAAAGAAATGGTTATTACTGAGAAATTTCATTGAGGAAAATAAATACTAGGGCAAAGGCAAGGTAATTACACAACAATTTCATGAAATAAACAAATTTATACACCCAGAATTTTCCAGCCTGAAAGACGTACAAAGTCCCACTTACTAAGTCTAAAAACCTCTCATCCTGCAAATACCAAATTGCTTCGCCTCTCCTAACCCTCTCTCCTCTGTATCACTCACATGGTTTCCTCAAAATCACATCAAAATGTATGATGGAGATGCTCTTATCTAGGAGCACCGCCACAACCATTTGTTATACATTATGTTTTTTCTTTACAATACTATAATTGTTACATAATAATATTATTTAAAAATCTTATGTAAATAATAATAAATTATATTTCAAAAAAGTAATAATAAAATTGTTATTTAAGATTTTGTATATGGATATTTACGTCTTTTAAAAATATATTTTATTTTTGGGACACGCTCTCATGCGAACGGTCGCCCAGGAGAGAATTGGGAACCTTCAGCGCCGTTCACGTGTTCAGATCAACGAATCATATGCCCAATTTTAAAAAAGCGGGACGCCGGTGGCATTTTCGTAATAACCCCAAACTTTAGTGCATTTAGTGTGTTTATAAGTGTTAAGGTTGGTGCCACATTCTGCAAGTAAAAAGCTGCAAGTAAAATCACTTACAAGTGCACATATTTTCACTTACAAGTGCATGTAATTTTATCTTGTGTATTGCACCTAAGGCAATACTTATAACTTAGGTGACATAACTTTTAATACTCGTGTAAATTTTACTGCACTTTGTATCCCATTTATACATACAACTGGGGGTGCACTATATGAAACATGTTACTTGACTTATAATTACATTTTACTTGCAACTTCAATGTTCTAATATATTTATGAAAATACCACTGGCTTTTTTTTTTTTAAATCAGTGTTTCTCATCTCCGACACGTGAACGCAATTGAATGATTCTCAATTCTTTTCTGAACATGTAATTCTCACATGAACGCGATCCTTTCCTTTTATTCCCTAACATCAAACATTAAAACTAACAATTGTTAAAGTCTATTATTTCATCAAATTAAATAAACAATATAATACAATTAAAAATTCATTTCTCTGATCTGAACCCTACACATACAAGTGTGACCCCTACACAATTCTAATGATACAGTCAGTCTCTTAATTGTATTCTGCCTAGAATTTACAAAGACTTCAAATTAAGTCCTAAAATATTTTACATTGTTCTCAAACTTCACTCTAAGGACAAGATGCATGCAAGCAAAGATGGAATATGTCATTAGACCAATTCAATTCAATCCCTAATTATCAAAGTACCAAACTGATTAGACGACATGCGAGCGAGCTGAGGTCTGAAAGTCCACAAGAATCTAACCATCAGCACCACAGCCATTGGAAAAGAAGAAGGGCAAGGAAGATTACAAGCAGAGCAGCTCGAAGCCTGAAAGGATTTGATGACCACTTTGCAGAGATGACAGCAAAGTGTGGAACCAGTGTTTTCAGCATCATCAAGTAGCTGAAAAACAAAGAGGACAATCCCAGTAGTGGAAACTGCTCTCACTGCAAAAAGCTGGACCCACGGGGCTGCCGGCCCAGAAAATCGCCCACCCGAGCTGATATCGCTGCTTAATTACAAATGCCAAAAAAGGTCGAAAACACTCTGGTTTCCACATCTCATCTCTGCAAGCATCAAATCTCGCCCTTTCAGGCCCTTTCGGATGGGACTGTAACTTTGCCAAGAAAGTACTTCTTCCCCTGGAATGCGACCTTCCTGGGTTCCATGCGAGCGAAGTTAATGCTGAGGTGGTCTCTACTTGGTGAGGACTTGCTCAGACCTCAGAACGGGTCTCTTCGGATTAAGCGGCTGTTCTTCGGATCGCTCTTTGTATCATGGGAGAGAACTACAGGTCGATAGACAAATATAATAACCTGGAATTGGGTATGGATGCTCCGGCTGTGCATATGACTGACAATTCCTATTTTCAGCAGCTTTTGCTCATTGGTGCATGGCTGCACCTGTGCAGAGAGTCTGCCTCTATCTGAGAGAGAGTAGATACTACAATTGACCATCTGGTATGTAGAGGTAATATGAGCCTACCTGAATATTCCTAAATTCACTGGTAGGATCAAGAAACAACAATGTATGATAAATTTAAATACAGCATAAAGTATCTGGGTCTAACCCCTGTGAACCGAGGCTCAGGGTTCTACAAGAACAATCAATTGTGTAAGGGTCATACAATACGATCTTTCCGATAGCTTGTGTTTAGGAGTTCGAGATTCAGGATATGCTAATTATAAGATGTTAAGTCAAAAAATAGAATTCCGCCCATCTAACTATATTAATAGCATTATTAAATAGATTATAATATGAATAGAGACTCAGGTAGGGACAAATTGTGGAGCAATTTATTTGATGGTTCGGGCATTCTGCTATGGCTAACAACGAGTGATGATTTACCACGATCTCGCGCACGGTGCGAAAGAAGCGTACTTATGTGTCGAATGAAGGTCTACCATGCAATTTTGTCAGAAGAATATACGGCAATTATTTGAGAACATCATGTCGGTTATTGGCAATGGGTAGAGAGATCGGCACACGGGATGTGAGATATAGCTCAAAAGGAATATTGCAACCGCACGTCTTAATATGTCAGGCCTTAAGTATATTTGGATTGAACATTGGAAAGTGCAGAAGCGATTAAAATGAGTTTTAAAGGTTGGAGACTATATATCGCCCAATGTTAGAGTGGCACAACGGGATTAATTGTGGTACACAATACTGTAAGTGCAACTAACTCCAACGCGTGTGCTTATGCTGAATGATTACAAGTGCAAGTAACAAAGATATTAGTAGCGTGTAGTAGTTAAAATTCATTCGAAAATTTCACATCCTTAAACTTTCATAACAGTTATTGTAAGTAGTTGCACTATACACTCCCCGGGGTGAACTACAATGATAAAATCTGACTTATCTAAATATGCACTGTAAGGTGATATCATAAGTATACTCGTAAGCACTTGTATAGTAGTAAAATTTTACTTGCACCCATCTCTTTACATAGGTACATAGGCTCCTACCGATATACACTTAAATCACCAAACACAGTAGTGGTATGCACCTTACTAATGAAGTATGGAGGTGTATTTACGAAATCCACGCTCGCATTGTTAAATATAAAATAATTATGACATGTGAATATCGTGATATGACTGAACCTGACGGTGAATCTGGCTAGTATGGTTCTTGGCCCAATTCTCTAGAATGCGGGTTCAATTGCTCGAGAACCAGTTTTATACGAATCTAAAACAATGGCCCAAAACCGAGAGCGATTATACTCGGAGGTCCCTCACAAATAAGATAATAAATAATCCTTTTAAAAGACGTAGAATTAACAATACACACTATAATGTCTTAAGAAATGTCCGATAACAATTTTTATTACTTTTTGAAATATAATTATATTATTATACATAAAGTTTTAAATAATATTGATATTAACACTGATAAGTTTGAAAGAGAAAGGGATCGGGTTAAGACCCCCGGAATAAGCAGAGATGTTGCCCTATTTGGGAATTAGCCTTCACGATATACCGTAGCATAGATCTACCGATGTCTAGGATAGCAGCATTCTCCCCGAAGGGTAATTAACTTATTCCTTCGTATCGAAAATTTGTTGTCGACGGTAAACATATTGAGAGAGCTGCCCAAATTAGAATTTGAAAGTAAAGCGAGAAGAGGCCGCCGTAGAGTAGTGAGTATTGGGAGACGCACTGTATTTCAGCAAGAGTATGTTTATATGGACAGGGTGTCATTCTTGAGTATCAGTTTTTCAGAACTTAGTTGAATGGGGCTTAATTGCTGTTTGAGGTGCTCTCTGAGCTATGATACTCAATGCTTGGAGATCATTCAGGCCTAATATAAGATACAAATTCGCCGCCAATGTAAGCTTCTCTTGTTCTGTTAAAGCTCAGCTCTGTGCGAAATGTGGCCTGGACAGTATTCGCTCTATTGCACGTGGTTTCCTCATACAGATAAAATTCATACGCGGACTCCGTGGAGCAGCAATATCAGACAAAGTTGCCACATACTATTTATCTTCTCTCGCTTTTCCCCTCCTAGTACATATTATAATTGGTTTGCTATCGTGAATCTAAAGGAAATCCCCTCCCACACTGATACGAATCAGTCGGACCTCCCGATGACACAGGGATCGCAGGGTTCCTATGTTAGCTTATTAAACTGTAAACATCCTCTCGAGAGGGAGACTACGCTTGCAGTTAAAACGAATTCTAGAAATCCACAGCTGTTTGAACAAGAAATACCTCGGTCTCACACACTCCCTCTAGCGCGTTCATACTTTCTTCTTCAAATTCTAACAACTCCGTCACGCCTGGGCTTTTATAAGTAGATGAACTCCTATCAACCTATAGCACTCTGTCTAAACACTATTAACTTCACAATCTATTAAGGCACATACATCTAGGCATGCCAAAGGAGACCGAAAGATCATACTCTCATTTGTTCCCTATGCATATAGTGTCAGTACGTCTATATTTCATAACACAATTATATCCCTCCCTTGTATCTCCTATATCTCGCCACTAAGTCTCTCGTAAGTACCACTACAATAATAACTTATTAACCTATATTAAAGAGAAAGAGTAGTTTTTTCATAGGCTTGCTTCACTTTCAGTTGAAATCTATGCGTGCTCAACTGGTTCATATGTGAAAACTCATGCATAGGATAGCCTTAGACACTAAAGTGACCTACTTTGTATAAAAAGGGCAATGATATTAGAGACGCCGCGACATGAGTGGTATGAGGTCATAGAGAGAAGTAGATTGTGTGTGTGTCAGTGGGATGAAACTGACAAAAATAGAACAAATCTCTGTCTCTATGAAAAAACTTACATGAACCCAGAACAAGGCATAACATACATTGTGTGTGTGTATGTGTGAGATATATATGTGTCTCTGTCATATGATGTTCTATTTATAGTGAAATTAAAATACAAACTCAAATCCTAATTAGTATTTAAGTTTGCAATAAACTTTTGATATTTTAAACGCTACGTAGTAATTTTTCTAATTAAATAATTATTTAATGAAATATAAATAAAGACTCTTGCTCATGGCAAGATTTGGTAGTAGCACTTGGAACCGTTATTTAAGAGCATCATATCACAGATAACGGCATCATCCACAAATAATGTCACTCTTAATGTGCTTGAGACTTGATTACCCTTCTTCCTCCGCTATACGGGCAAATGTAATCTTCGCTGCGAAGTGCAAACGAAAAACTACTCTGGCAGTATATATAGTTTATCACATTCATAGGCTGAATTGGAAATGCATGTGATTTGCTGGAGATACTGCAGAGAACAGAAAATGGAGGGTTAACAGAAAAATGATACGATAAAAAATTCTCGAATAATATTACAGGGTACTCATTAGATCTCAAATGAATAACTGCTTTCTGAGTGCATTCTAGTATAGGGAGCATACTTATCATTCATAATATGATATATATTTCACATTTTTCATCAGCCATCGCAATAATGAATAGTAGTATAGAATTGCATACTCTTAATCCATTTGATGCAGTCTCACTATTAGTAGATCGAACTTTGTAATGCGGTGAAAAAATGGCTATGGTATTATAATACTACCGTCCAATACCGCGTGTTATGCAGTTAGTCAGATTCAATTACACAATTCAGAGTTTAATCAAGATTAAAATGATTTTTCCGAATAAAGCTCTGCTTAATAGTGTTAGATTCGGTTAAGGGATATGTGCTGGCCTGTAATAAAGATTGTTTAACAAATAATGTGAAATTATATAGAGTTAAAAAAAATTATGGTATTATAAGAAGTCGTTCAATTAACAATGAATTAATGCATGACAAAACATAGAGTTATGTAACTATCAATGGGCAAAAATACTAAGTTATAAGATATCTCAAAATAATATGTGGCAATATAAGTTCTAAAATTATGAACATAGAATTTATATCTTAATTATTCAATGTAAGACATAGAGTTCTGTTTAATTGTGAATATGAAATTCAAAGTTAATGAACATAAATTTTATATTATTGACATAGAGTCAGTAATTATTAAACATAAACTGTGCTCCACCTGCAAGGTGAACGGTTTCACATCATAACAATTGTTTGCAATACCTCCAATGCCTCCACACCCCGGCATATGGAAATACGTATTATTGTAACTCAGTTGAATACAAAGGTTAGACCTTTACCTTATTCCCAAAAGAGTCCACCTTACTTGCTAGTAAGAATCGATCCCTGATATGTCATGCCAACAATAGAGTAAAATAATAACCAGATAGGTGGACGTGGATAGCTTTCACTTAAATCAAACCCCTAACTTCCATAAAAAGCTAGTACATGAGTAGAGGTTATGCAGTTAATAAAGATCGACTCTTAATCGCTTTGGAGATAAAGTCTATATAATGAATGGTGTTATTTATTGCTGAAGATGTTCGACTAAATAATTCACCAAGGTTTTCCTGACCTAAAGAAAACCACTAATAATAAAAGAGCTAATCCATGAGTATGGTTCCTATGACTTCAAGTCATTCATTTTTATCCCTGTGAAATTTTTGCAGGTTTCCTATCTGAAGTATTTATCTCTGCTTCATCCTATCATTAATTGGCTCTCGGTGTCTCGTACAACGCGTAGAACGATTAATACAAACAGGCAATTATAAACCAGGAACTTAATATAGGTGTCGGAGCATTTATAACCGGAACCCCAAACTGATTGGCCTTTTAATTTGAGATGTCGATACCAATAGTACATTGCTGGCTCATGCCCACTAATAAAAATCTAGTAAATATTTAAATTTTCAGTATAACCATCCTTCAATTGTGGAGCATTTCCACTCTGATTTCTTGCCTCTTTATCCTGAATTGAATACCCATATACTGCATAAACATTCTGCATCACTAATGATAATATAAGTGTATAATACTGAGACAAAAAAAAAAAAAACTAATTACTATTATATAAAGGATGGCATAATATATGGGAACTAAAATGAAATGTGCATTTTGTTGAAAAAAATAACTTTAAAAAATAAAAAGTTGATGGAAACGTTTTTAAGGCATAGAAGCCGAACTTATTAGTGGAAATGAAATAGGTGTTATTCCATTATATTTTAGGTTAAGATTACTACTCAGTGAAGGCAACAACTTTTCTATATAATAAGATAGCAAAGTGCACAAATAAACTTTCGTGATTCAAGGTCTAGACCAGGCAGAGTTTGACTATCAGATTTCGATTCTTGACCAGCAAGGCATATGCTACTTAAAGGTAATTGCAGATTTGGAGATTTGAGGCTGAAATCTGAAGGACTGGTAGTATTATTGCTATATGTAAATCGTTGATCATTACTTTGATTTTAATCGTAT
>VALG01012716.1:0-10292 GCA_009835305.1 Ipomoea purpurea
AATTTAAAACTAGTGTGGTAAGATAATTTGGTTTTACATTATTGTAAATTACATTTTAAAATGAAATATTTTAATATCTATAAATTAGAATGAGAATTAAGAAAAACCAAATGTTCCTATAGATACTGTTGTAACTTCAATTTACTGTGGATTGAAAATTCATAAACTTGATTTTTAAATATGTAGTTATTAACAGGACTTGCTTACATTTATAAAAATGGAAACTGTTGCTGTATACGTACATAATTAACATATAATCGCCTATCTTATAATGAAATACAGAAATTGTAGGAATAAATTGTTGGCAATACACGTACATAAGTGTTAATTGATTATTATAAATACTCTACTACAACGTAGAACACAAAAGATAATGTGGATGACAACAACTACTAATATTTCAACTGATGAATCACAAATCATGTGTTCATGTTTAATTTCCTCAACCCAATTAAACAAATCTGTAACTAATGTTAAGTGACAAATGTAGCTTTCATCAATTGTGAAGAATAAAAAAAAAAAATTCTGTCGAAGTAGATACAAATACAATTATATATTAGCCTAAATATGGCAAATGGGGAAACCAAATATGTGATTTAAATATTTACTCTTTAAATCCGGTAAGCTTGTTACAACATTCTGGCATAAATAAACGAAATTACTATTTGTTTAAACTAATAGCCATGTAAGTTTTATCATACTTTAATCCACTAAGTTGTAATTGAAATGAGTGGTATCAGAAGTTGTAAATTCATCATTTGCACAGCACTTAAAAAATCTGTTAGTATATTTTTATTGGGAAAATAAAAAAAAACAAATTAAAGCCAGGGGAACATGTATATTAAATTACATAAACCTTCCTTTGCTTGGTTTCCAATAAAAATAAGAATCATATCTATGTGCTTTTATCATTCCTATTAAGTGCACATCTTAAAGCAATACCATATAACACCATAACTCTAACTTGATAAGTATTTGGTATTGGAAATCAAATAGCAACAACAGATTGGAACATACGCAATATCAGCTCAAACATGAGGAAAATAGTGAAGTCTACAATAATTGGAAGCAAAAGGAAGCACATGATCGCATAATGGTACCATATACACATATTCAAACTATAGTTTATACTTTACCTGCCTGTCTCAGTTAATTGCACAATATTACAGCTTTTTACCTAATCTTAGAGATTCAAGAATGCTTAGCTTCCAACCTTTGTAGTTTAGATATACATCAAAACCTGTAAATCTGCCATTCCAGTAGCGCAGATGTAGTTAGTATATAATCTGAAACACATACTTGGGAGCAAATAATCTATTGTCTTCATATAATCACAAAGAAACAAAATATTTTAAATCTAAAATGTGTTGTATATACTAAATTGCATTTACAGAATAAATTAGGACAACTAAATTACTTATCTTTCATTGGATTGCAAAAAATATACTGTAATTTCCATCTATGGCCATGAACACCGTACGGTGATTACAATCTTCTATATCTACAATTAACAAACAAAATAAGATTTAATCTAATTAATCAAATACGAAGAAATAAATTAGGGTGTTAACTAACTGGCCTTAGATCGGATGTATGGAATAGGGTATGCCGTGAAGATCTAGATCATTGATCACCGTTCGAACCTTCAAAAAACCCCATCCGACTATAAAAACGCAGATCGGAGAATACTACAATAGATCCTCTCATAACAACGCCGCGGATCTGTAATTTGTGTTTCATAAGTGATGGGTAATCTACTGTTAGGTGAGATGAACACCTTGTAGTCATTTTGAGATCTTCTACGAATTAAAGAAGATCTGATCTACAACTCCAATGGCAGACTGTGGCTTGGACTATCGGAATGGGGATGCTTTGTCCGCTGTTAGTGTTTTTATGTTCAAAAACCCCATATTATAATTGGCAATATCATTATGGCATACTAAGATAGGTTTAGAGTCTGTCCGGTTGGGTCTACAGATGACTGATCAATCAGAAGCAACAACGGAAGAACTGACACTGAAGATCTGATTTAGGAAAGCTGTTTCCTTAAGAGGCTCACGCGGTTTATCAGACCAGTATGGAAAGAAGATCAGCGTATCTTCAAGAAAGGTAATGGACCTAATCTGCTAAGATTACATTCCTCTTTACAGTCCTACCTTCTACAATCAACATTATGGAGAGTGTTTATTGAAGATCTATAAGTACCAGTTCTTGAAGTGACTAGGGTTACGACGAAAATAATAAAGAACACTCCATATCTGCTAGATGAGAATAGATCTTTGATTGACATGCATCTTCTCAATACAAATGTTCAAGGTGATTAAGATGATGAACTTGAGAAGAATTACTGCTGCTTAAACGAAAGGACATAAAGATCACACTGTTGTGGTAACAACTTTATAGAGCGTCATTGAAGTGGACTGCATCAGAGTTGGGCTCTCAAGTGAAGGGATTTCATTGGACTTCTGTATGCATGGCTCTCCATCTTCAACAATCCACTAAACCTATGTAGACTGGGTTTGTACTTGTGTGGGCACTTGGGTAAGATTATTGTATATATACTTTGTACATTGGATTATGATTTAGTGGATTGGACGCCTATGGATCGTCCCCAGATGTAGATACACACGTATCGAACTGGTAAAAAACTCTCTGTGTCTTTGATCATTTGTGTGGCTATCTCTCTCTCTCACATTACATATTTACTAATTAACTTCTAATTGAATAAATCAGTAATCTGATTCAGTCAACTAGTTCTATTGAGTTATCTAAAATGAGGAATTGCAAAATTACACGAACATTGTGAGAGATAAGGGTAGTAGTATTCTCTCGATGCTAGCTGTAAGAAGGTTGCGGAGATGAGGGTTCAAGAAATGCCACACTCGTGTAGAATAACCCGATTTAGAAGTGAAGGTATGCAAACATATAATGGGCCAGGTTTGGGCTTTTAATTTGGAATTGTTAAAATAAGCTTGGTCTGATCTTTTGTGGTAGAATGGGCTTTTATTTTTTGGATAGAAATGGGCTTGGTCTGAAATAGTTAGAAGTTCAGGTATGCAAAAATTATTTATGATGTTTAGTTTGTGGGTAGTGGTCCACAATATTGTGTGAACCATTGGTTCATGATGGTCTCTTTTAAATATATGCACAATATATTCAATTTTTTGTTATTTCTGTACTTAAGTTATATTGTTTTTTGACTTTATATATTGTTGTACATTGAAAGGTATCTTTTATAATAAGAGATACTTTATTATGTCCCTTGCATCTTTTCAATGCAGAAAATGATGAGAATTCGCCTGTTATAAGCACTCACAACGGTATTTTGAAAAAAAACTATCACAAATTTAGCCACAGACTTAACACCACAACAACCGGGTACTTCAAGTGCAACCCCAAGAAGTGATCTAACAACAAGTAAACACTTTACACTTCTTGGATTTATATATATGTATATCCTTCGGTATAATACACTATATAGAAATGTTGTTGAACCTCCGAATTAATTTGTTGCAGTTAATCAAGATAATTTTAATATATGTATGAGTAGTTGTCACATGGAATATACAAAAGCTAATAGCAACTCCAGACATTTTGTATTAGGCAGCAAATCTCCCTATTTATCAAGTACAGCAACACCTACATTGACCGGTTAGTTAATCTTATGCATATACATAATGTTAGTGTTTTCGTATCAAAAATCTAATATCATCATTGACAAATCGAAATACATTTAATTTGTGATAAAAGGTACAGTAACTATGTCGGAGGTCAGACGGTCACCTCTACAGGATATGTCAAACGGTATGTATTTTCCCGTTTGTTTTAACTTTGTAATGTTAATTTTTATGTGACGGGACTTTTACTTCTACTTTAAATAAATTAGGTACAAGACAATGCAATAAGAGGCCATTCATGAATGATGGTAAAGACCATAGTCAAGATAATGAGGTCAATTGCGATTTGTTTCAAGATTTTGAAGAAGTCTGCAATACTAATCGCATAACTCCTGTGCAAGAGGAATATAGTTGTGGTAAGTTCAATATCCACTAACATGTGTAAAAATGTGCTTTACAATCTTAAGAGGCAATTGTATGTAGTTAGTTGTTTAACTAAATTTTTTTATTGTATTCGTAGATTGGTTGGAATTGCGCAGCAACCTATACAACAGATTCCTAGATGGTAATTCATTTATTATTTGAGAGCTTGTGTCAATTACAAATTTATTCAGCTGTACATTATTATTTAACTAACTAATGTATCCATGTAGTTGAAGTACAAGATTTTGGGGATGCCAAATAACACATGTCAACATTGTGGAGCGCTATTTTGGTACGAAGAGCGGATCAACAAAACAGTTGTTTACGGCACCCCAAAATATTCAATGTGTTGCAACAGTGGTAAGATCAAATTGCCACCAACCATGAGGCCACCGAATGCAATTTACAATTTGTTTTTTGGAGAAAGAGAAAAACACAAGCAATTCCTACAAAATATTAGAACATACAATAACATGTTTTGTTTCACGTCCATGGGTGGTAAAATAGATCGGAGTGTGAACAAGAACGGTGGTCCACCTGTTTTCCGGATCAATGGCCAGAACTTCTATTACATTGGTAGTCTCCTGCCGGTAGACGAGAAAAAAACCACATTTTGCACAGTTGTATATATACGATACTAATAATGAACTTAGTAATCGTATCAATTTTGTGAGGTACGTACCTGTTATTTGCTTCTGAATATAAATTTAACAATATTTGTATCCAAATCCATTTTCAGCAACTTCTAATGTTTTTTTTCGTATGCTAGGCTAGATGGTGAGCAAAATGGCATCCCATGTTGAGATTGTGAATGATATTTCAACAAGTTTTGGATACCAGTAAAATGTCTTAGTCAAATCATTCTGCATGGCACGGTTTGAGCTGCAAAAGAATCGCTAAGCTGAGGTAAAAATTAAATTGGCTTGGGAAGAGATCAAAGGATGCAAGAACATACAATTTGCCGCAGGTTTCAGAAGTCCGCAGCCTTAATCGTGGGTGACATTGATACAAATGTTGGAGAACGTGACATTATGGTTGAAACCAAGAGCGGCCTGTTGCAACTGTTTGTGTTTTAAATGTTGTAAAAACCCATATTATAATTGGCAAAAATATTATGGCATATTAAGATATGTTTAGAGTGTGTCCGTTCAGCTCTACAGGCGACTGATTAATCAGAAGCAACAACAAAGGACTGACACTGATTGATCTGATTTAGGAAGCTGTTTCTAAAAGTCTTACCGCGTAATCATCAGACAGTTTGGAAAAGGAGATCATCGCATTTTATCAAGAAAGTATGAACCTAATCTTCTGGATTACATTACCATCCTTTAGCGTCCTACTTCGTACAAGTCGAAGTCCATATATGAAAGAGTGTTTATTGAAAAATCTATAAGTACCAGTTCTTGAAGGGAACTAAGGGTTACGCCTAACGAGAATAGAAAACACTTCCTATCAGTTTTATGAGACCAGATCTTTTGATTGTGAATGCATCTTCTCCAAAACAGTATGTCATGGTGATTAAGATGAATGAACTTGAGAAGAATCACTGCTGCTTAAGTACGAAATGACATTGTGATCACACGGTTGTGGAACAACCTCTAAGACGTCGTTGAAGTGGACTGGCATCAGCAGTGGGCTCTCCAAGTGAAGGGATTTTCATTGGACCATGATGTATGCATGGCTCTCCAACTTATAACATCACTAAACCTGTGTAGGGCCTGGTTTGTACTTGCGTGGGGCAACTTGGGTAGATTATTGATTAATCTACCTGTGTACATTGGAGTTATGATTTATGATTGGACGCCTAATGGATCGCTCCCGCAGACGTAGATACCACACTGTATCGAACTGGGTAATATTATGTGTCGTGGTTTGCTCTATCTTTTTCCTTATGATCCTCGTGAATTATTATTACTGATTGAGTTCACAACTGAATATAATCAGTAATCTCGATCAGTCAACTATTCAATTAATCTATCAAAAGGAGAAGTTGCAAAATTACATGTGGTATCAGAGCTTTTAAGTTCTACATAGTGACTTGATCCGACAGGCTATTTTTAGTTTTGCATTTTCTCTATTTTGTGAAGATTTCTCTGTGTGTTTTTGTTGGCAGGTTGTTTATACTCAGGATGGGACGCAAGTATGAAACCACCAGAATTAGATGGTCACAACTACTCTTTCTGGAAGGCTCGCATGGAAATATATCTTCAAGCACAAGGTACCAGGGTTTACCGTACTGTCCTAACTGGGTGGAGTTGTCCCACTACTCAGAATGCACAAGGAATTGCTGAAGAAAAGCCCATGGAGACATGGACAGACGATGAAATGAATGCCTCAGATCTAAACAACAAGACATTAAACTCTATTTTAGGATCTCTGCATGAATCTGTTTTTACCCTTGTCACAGGAGTAAAAGAGGCTAAAAAGGTATGAGAAATTCTTGAGACCATATTAGAAGGAACTAGTGATGTCAAACAGTCAAAGCTACAAATGGTTTCTGTCAGAATTCGAAGCACTCAGAATGATTAAGAGAGAAACAATTTCGACCTTCCACAGTAGGGTTCAGAATCTGATGAACCGAGCCTCAATTCTTGGAGAGCCTTTCACTGATGAGAGAGTGGTCAAAAAGATCCTTCGATCTTTACCTAAACTCTTTCGAATGAAAGTAACTGTTATTCAGGAACACACAGGTTAGGAAAAGAAGACTGTTGGAGAATTGATCGGAAGCTTACACACATATGAACTAGAAGTTCTTCCTGATGATGATCTGGGAAGCAATAAAAAGGGAAAGTCAGTGGCATTTGTGGCTGAGGCTGATCGGGAGTCTGACACAGATGACATAGATGATGAAACCTTGGCTCTTCTCACCAAGAATTTCAATAAAATCTTAAAAGGTTTCAATAGAAATGGTCAAGGACAGCCTACCAGGGCACAATACAAAGGCAATAATTCCTCATATCAAAAGGTTGAAACAACACCCTTCACTCAGAACAATCAATTTCAGACTAGTCGATCAAGACAAAACAGAAACAGTTCCACAGACACAGGCAAATCCCTTAACCGGTCAGTATAGTGTAGAGAGTGTGAAGGATATGGACACATACAGGCAGAATGTTGCAACATATCTTAAGAGAAAAAATGCTATGTCTGTAGCTACTTTAAGTGATGATGAGGAAGAAACTTCAAATGATCAATCAGATGATAATGTGGGAAACTTTGTAGCCTTCTTTACTGCCACAGACGTTCAGTCAGACGGAGATCAATTAGATGAAGAATCATACATATAAAACTGATGATTTTGAAGAGAGACATACTCAGCTTGAAATAAAATTTGCTAAACTTGTTGCCAGTTGGGAACAACTTGTGAAAGTAAATAAGAATCTAAATGACGAACTGAAGCAGAAAGATGATCTCCTAAAGAAATTGAACACAGATCTTGTCATAAAGGAAGATACTATTACTCATATAAGATCCAGAGAAGGAAACTGATCAAGGAATTGGAGAGTCTGAAGAAAAATATACAGATGATGTACACCACACTACCCTAGATAAGATCCTAGACTTTGGTAGAAATCCTAATGATAGAAAAGGTCTGGGATTTGAACGAGGTGAATCTTCAAAGAACGCACCAAAATTCATAAAAGAGGGCATGTCGAAAACCACAGCTGATCACAAGAATGAACAAGGACAGTCATCCCAGTCAGTGCTCAACAAGGGAAGGAAATACGACCAGACTGCGGATTCAGGCCTGAGCAGACTAAGTCATCCATCTCATTATGCAAGGTTCAAAAATAAGATTAGCAAAGTGAAACATTACATTCCTATTTGTCACTACTGTCAAATAAAAGGTCACACTCGGCCTGAGTGTTATTTCTTCTACAGAGATCAAAGGAAAGAAAAATAGCTGAATAAGACTATTACACCTTTCACTAGACAGGTCTGGGTCAGGAAGTAAGAAGTTATCTGTTATCCCACCATTGTTTTGACTGCATCTACAATTGATGCTATATGGTATTTCGACAGTGGTTGTTCGAGACATATGACAGGAAATGTTAAGTGTCTGATGGCTGTTCAACCTAGTAGTGGAGTTGTTACGTATGGAGATGGACAAAAAGGGGAAATAGTTGGGAAAGGTATCCTGAATGTTCCAAGTTTACCTCAATTAGAAGAAGTTCTTCTAGTTAGTGGGTTGAAAGCGAATCAAATTAGCATTAGTCAGTTATGTGATCAAAATTGGAATGTCTGCTTCGATCGTAACTGCTGCAGAGTCAGTGATAAAGCAAATCAACTAGTCATGGAAGGAACTCGATCTTCAGACAATTGCTATGTGTTAACAAATAAAACTACCTGTCATCTATCCAAATCTGATGAATCAAAACTCTGGCATAGACGACTGGGTCACGTAAACTTCAGAGATCTGGACAAGCTGATAAAACTGGAAGCTGTGAAAGGTGTACCTAAGATCAGAATATATCCAGAAAAAATCTGTGGAGAATGTGCAATTGAGAAATAGATCAGGACTCCACACAAAGTAGTGAGAGGCATCACAACTGAGAAATGCTTAGATCTTGTCCACATAGACCTCATGGGTCCAACACAGACTGAAAGTATTGGGGAAAGAAGTACATATTTGTGTGTAGATGATTTCTCTCGATACAACTGGGTATACTTTCTGAGAGAAAAAACAGATGCTTTCAAGGGCCTTTAAAACTCTGTGTATAAGAGTTCAGAAGGAAAAGAATGAGTCTATAATAAAATTTCAGAGGTTGAGAAGTAATCATGGTAAGGAATTTGAAAACTCTATCATTCAGACTTCTGCTCCGAGCATGGTATATCACATGAGTTCTCAGCCGCAGAACTGCGCAACAGAATGGAGTTGTAGAAAGAAAGAATCGAACTTTACAAGAAATGGCTAGAGTTATGCTACATGCCTCGCATCTGCCTTAGTGCTTCTGGGCTGAAGCAGTTCACACAACCTGCCATACCTATAAATAGGGTCTATCTTAGACCAGGAACAACCAAAAACTCCATATGAGATCTGGAAGGGAAAGAAGCCAAATCTGAAGTATTTTCATGTGTTTGGGACAAAGTGCTATGTGTGGCTGATAGAGAACATAGAGGGAAGTTCGAACCAAAAAGTGATGAGAGCATCTTCTTGGATACTCTCCAAACAGTCGTGCCTACAGAGTTTACAACAAGAAGACTCAATCTGTGATGGAATCAGTTAATGTTGTTATAGATGACAGTCCAGAAGAATCAGTAGATTCAACAGTGACAGAGCTTCCTCTCAGTGATCCAAATGTCACTAATAGCAACAGCAAGCCCAAACCACAAGAATTGTTAGATGAATATCAAGAAAGTTCGGAACAGGAGACAGAACTAATATATGATACGGGAAGAGATAAACCCACCAGAACTCAGAAAAACCACCCATCAGATAACATTATAGGAGATCCATCAGATGGGATGAAGACCAGGAGCAGAATAAGAAATAATCTGACAGAAGTTTCTGGGTCTGCCTGCTATACCTCAAAGAATAGAACCCAAAAATGTTAAAGAATCCTTACAGGATGATCTGTGGATCAAGGCAATGCAGGAGGAACTACATCAGTTTGAGCGAATCATGTTTGGGAATCTAGTTTCAAGACCTGACGGTGTCAATGTGATTGGAAGAAGTGGATTTTTAAAAATAAAACTGATGAAGCTGGACATA
The DNA here is from genome assembly GCA_009835305.1 of Ipomoea purpurea. Lineage (NCBI taxonomy): Eukaryota > Viridiplantae > Streptophyta > Magnoliopsida > Solanales > Convolvulaceae > Ipomoea > Ipomoea purpurea. The sequence continues at coordinate 9,754 of VALG01012716.1, forward strand.
TCGGAACAAAAAGCTCGATTTGTGGCTCAAGGGTATACTCAGATTGAAGGAATTGACTAAGATGAGACTTTTGCTCCTATAGCTAGACTCGAGTCAATCAGGATACCTTGCTGGCTGTCGCATGTATTCTGGGTTCACATTATTTAATTGAATGTAAGACAATTTCTGAATGGATATCTCCACGAAGACCTATATGTGGCTCAACCTAAAAGGGTTTCGAAGATCCAGAACATCCTTCGTAGTCTATAAACTTCGAAAAGCACTCTATGGTCTTAAACAAGCCCCACGGCATGGTATGAACGTCTGACACAGTATCTGCTCCAACATGGATACAAGCGGGGAAATGTTGATAAAACTCTGTTTGTAAAAACTACTGGAAGTCATGTAACCATAGCCCAAAATCTATGTGGATGACATTGTGTTTGGTCAACCTTGCAAAAATATACAGATGAGCTGTAAAGTGATGGAAGAGGAAGTTGAAATGTCCATGTGGTCAACTGACTTACTTCCTAGATCTACCAGGTTAAGCAAAGTTCTGG
>VALG01012718.1:0-28125 GCA_009835305.1 Ipomoea purpurea
AGTATATTAGGGGGGGGTAGTAAGGGGGTAGGGGGTATGGGGGGTATAGTATATATATAGGGAAGAGGGGGTATGAGGTTTTTTTGTTGTGGGAGGTATGTGAGGTGAATTGAGAGGTTCCTTGGTGGCGTGAGAAATAAATTCAGCATCATCTTATAAGGGCCAACCAGCTCCCACATATTTTCTGGCTTAGACATTGAATTGGAGGTCAAAAGTGTAACAACAGCGAATGTGCTGAAGACCAAACTGCTGCCTCATTGATTGCATCAACATACACTTTATCATCTTCGATTAATCTGCGGGCATAACATGCATCTCTAAATGAATTGTATTGAACACATCGACTTTTTTAATCTCATCAAATTGAAGTCGGTCCACGAATATTAAACATCTAAGATAAAAGATCTCACCAGTATTTGGGGGCACATAAAAGATTTGACCAATTGCCAAATTCCTTTGCCTAGGTGCCATTCTCTTTTATCATTCTTCCAAACAAATTTAGTTGGCATTTGTGAATAAGTGAACTGTCTCCCTTCTGCGTATTTTTTATTAGCCTCAAACCAGACAGTGAACATGCTTTGAGCCTACTGTCGGTCGATTTACAACATGCCTTTGACCAAATCGTCGGGAGGTATTATTGAATGCTCATTGGGTGGAAACTCAATTCGCTCACAGATGGATTCCTAAATTGATGTCAAACGCAAAAACCTCCATGCGGCCTCAGAGGGTGGAAATATATCTACAGTCATAGTACATCTTGATTTCATCTATAATCCTTTCTAGTAGAAATTTCTTCACCCACTGTTGTAAATTCAGCTGTGACCCTATCATTACCCTTGTTGGACGTACTTGTGTAAGGTACGGGTGTTTATTGTATCTAGATTGGTTGCCACCACTCACATTAATGATGAGATGTGGCGTCATCAGTAAAGTGTCTGGGGTGGGGGAACAACATATCGTACTATCAGGTCAATCAGGGGTGTTCTGTATTGGGTCGACCAATTTAGTAAAGTTCCAATTGTAAAAAGCAGATGACGTCAACTCTGTAATGAGATAGGGATTAATAACTCACATTCAAATACACTAGCGATGATGTTTATTAAATCAAAATTATTATAACTCTTTGGGAAGAATTGAGAACCAGAACCTCTACTTTGTGATACACTTATTACAAGAAAGGGCTGTAAAACTCTATATATCAGCGCATTAAGTAATAAGAATCAACGATCATCTAGACAGATATAGCCCAAAAGAATATTTCTGCTAACAACATAGCATCTGAATATATATATAATCCGCCGGTACGCATCAAATATTTATGGAGACTCTGAGAATCTCAGTAAGCAGTATTTAGGTATTAGAACCATGTCAATATATTATTTCGAGGATGAAAGAAGCATAAATTTAACATCTAAGAATGTTACTTCTCTTTGACGTACAAGAATATATCTAGAATGAGGATTGAGTAAAGTCGTAAAGATTCCCTGATTTTAATGAACAAATTCAAATATACGTTCTTACTTTCAATTTTACTGTCGTATATAGTTAATCATAGACATTAGGTGTATGAATCTCATGACCGAAAAAGAAAACACAGTGCTCCAAAATCTTATTAGTATCAAGGAGTATTATCTGAAAATCATAAGCACTTGCCGTCGTACATTCCATACCAAAAAGTCACTTATATAGAAAAATCAATACGACATAATACCGATCTGCGAATCCGCTCTACTTCATCCCCAGATAAAATGTTCGCGTTATCTGAATCTCTTTATGAGTGCATTTAATATATTTTTAAACACACGGCATATTATATCTAAGCCTATCTTCAGCTTTGAGTTTCCTTGGTTATAACAACCTTTCATGTCAGGCCAATTTAGGATTACTCTGAGAGTTTGTGACATACCCGATATAGGACTTGGAATATACCCACAAAATCTCACATAGAGTACAAACGATCTCTGATATATATATATCTTATAGTGATAGAGATATTTTAACATCAATAACAAATTTAGGCTTCCCCTCATATATTCCAATCATTCTCCGCGTATTCTCACATCTCGAAGTCAATTCACAATATTAGCAATGATGCGCTTTCCTTGGGCCGATGGGGATCAATACCGTCGAGAACCTACACCACGTTAACGCATCTGTCAAACATTTGTATGATTCACACCGAAGTGACTTTTGATGAGTTCTAATATAAACCAAGCGTCCGATTCTATCATGGTATAAGCATCAACCAAATATTGCTTGAAAACAACCTTCTAGCATAAAGCAATGTTGAGATTTCATTGATCCTATCTGCAAACGGAAATGCAAAAAATACCCTTGGACTAAAGTTTAACTCTTGCATATGAACCCGACCTTATGAGACAATTGGGAGAACATCTGCATAATATTCAGCGCCCATTTCCACGCGCTATAGTAACCGTACATTATCCACCATTGAGAGAGGAAAATAAGAGAGTGATAGAGATAGAAATCGGAGGAGGAGTAGGAGAGTATCGTAGCGGATTTAGACATATGATATTCTATTGAAGAAATGACCGAGGACTGTTAAGATTCGACCCAAATATAATTGTGTCCAGTATACCCTATATCTCTGCGTCCCATTCCATTGACTCCTTTTTCAATAATAATAAAAGGCAACATCCTAATGACCAGCCTAACCTTATACTCTCCAACCTGTGCAAATTATAAGTGTCTTTCATCTTTGTCTCATCTTACCGATGGTTTTGATTTTAATATCAGCTCTATGATTACATTTCCATCTATGTTTGGCCAATCCTAAAACTCTTGACCAAAACATTATTTATCATCTAGTGCATCCTTAATATTGTATCTTTAACAATTTCACGATGCAATGTAGTCGTTGACTCATCTTGCATGTTTTAAATAGACAAACCCATAAAATTTTATAACTATTTTATAGTAAAAATGATGCTCATTTACAGAAATTATAAATATAATATGTACGTAACTTACCCAAGTGCACTTAGAGTGAATGTATTAGATACTCATTTATTTGAGTTATCAATAAAATATAATAAATTGAGCAACTTTGGTCTTTTCGCCGACACCCACTATTTGTGGTATATGCAAAAGCTTATACCCATTAAAAGTAATAGAAGTTTTGACCCAATGGTAACCTAAAATGTTTGAGTGAGTGCACTTGCCCATATGTTATTGATACGTTCTATGTATCATGCCTTTTATTTCCACCTACATATATGGAAGTAAAAGTAACAAACAATTGTTAAATGGACCCGAATGTTCTTCCAAGAAATGGTTACGTTCTATTTGCCTGCATTATGTGTTAAGAACAACTACACACTGTTAGTTCGAGATAGGATGAGGAATAATATGTATATGTAGTGCCGACAACTTTATCTTTCCACGATGTTGCCGATACATAGTGAATATATGTTATTTCAGATAAATTCGAATACACCGCTGTTACATATATATTAAACTCTCGACATCCTCTAACCAATTATATTATTATTGGTCGCACAGTGCTAGGAGCATGGAGTATACATATTTGAAGTTACACATGTTAATCACTAATTGAATTAATATGATAATATCAATCTTATAGAACATCAATAAATGATAAAATGTTATTTATTATTAAACTAGAATAAATACATAAGCTTATTAATCGTTCATACTTATATTATTATTGCTTAATACACTTTCCGTTTATTAATAAGCTTTTTATGTGTAAGAAGTATAAAGGGTAGTATATCGTACGGGAGCAAACACTACGCATACATCCAAAAAAGTCTAGCCACAAAACCACGTTTGCAATCTTGTATGAGACACCCAAAACAAATGAGCAGATAGGCTGGTAAGATAAAAAAAAAAAATCCTTTTTCATGGGTCTAATTCATATACTAGTACTTTGTAATAACAACAACGATTTTTGGTAGTTTGAACTAATAAGGATGAAAACATAATGTTATTATGCGATCAGATTAAGCAATGGTTATATAATTTTATATTTATTGTAAATTCGTATTTATTAAAAAATAATTAATCTATCTTTGCGAAAAAATATAACAATATTATTGTTAAAATCTAGGGGAGAATTTATTTTTGTCGTCCACAATCAAGCAACATTTAAATATTTCGTTGGAAATGTCGACGCTTTAAAAAAAGAGAGAGAAATTTTAGAGTGTTCAATGTAAGTACAATCGGCCAAGTGAGTAGATCTCAACTTACAATGCGTTATTCAACATCTCAAAATAAGAGGCGTTTTAATTGGGCGACAAAGCGTTAATGGTCTTTCTAAACAACTTTTCAACGTTAAACAATGGTATGATTAACGCGCGGGGTCTTTCCAAATGTAGAATTGGGATGTCGAATTGATTGACTATATCTTGGGAAACTATTACAAAATTAAAAAAAAAAAATATTATAATACACAAACTAAAATTCCAAATATAGTATATATATAGATATATAATTTATCATACCATTGTTAACGTTGAAAGTTTGTTTAGAAAGACCAATACGCTGTCCGCCAATAAAACGCCTCTTATTTTGAGATGTTGAATTAACGCATGTAAGTTGAGATCTATCACTTGCCGATTGTACTACAATTGAACACTCTAAATTTTTTTTTTTTTGCAAAAAGCTCACATTTAATATATTTAATTGTTGATTGTAAGAAAAAAAACCCTAAGTTTATAAGTATTTTATAATATAAATACAATAAATAAAATTTACTCTACCATAGTACCGACATTGCAATTAGAATGAAAGGAATTACCAGCCATCGCAGTTAGTTTCGATGTGTTGAATGTTCCATTTTCCGTACAATCATTTTCTGTCATAAAAGCAATAAAGAAATTATAACCAATAAAATAATGAATTACTAATATAATTATTGATGTAGATAATATTAATTCAATTATTACATTAAACTAATTTACCCAATAAAAAAATCATATATATGTAACACCCATAATTTAAATACAATAAACACCATACATAACATTTATTTGACAAAGTTGAATATCGTACTATATAAAATAAGCATATGTATAATATAAGCATATTAACCATATTTAACCATATAAAAAGGTGGTATTATATATATATATATATATATATATATATATATATATATATAATATAATATATATATATATATATATATATTGACCTATTTATTAAGAAAAAAGGATGGAAGTGTCCAGAAGTTAGGCTTCTGGACACAATCCGATCATCCCTCTATCTGTCTACGCTACATCTTCTCCCTACGATTTCTATCTCTCTCTATACTCCACACACGTTTTAGGCAGTGATGCCGGCTGAATTTGCCATCCCCTTCTCTAATCAACTCGTTCTTGGTTAGATCGCAGTCTATATTGTGATTGACTTCGAGAGAGAGATAGAAGATGATGAATTTAGGGAAGCCCTAAATTTGTTTGAGGTTTCAAATCCTATTTTTATAAAGCCGCCTCTAGTGAAATGCTTGCTTGTTTCTACGGGTAAACCTAGATGAACGTCGATCTGCATTATAGAGCTATGGATGTACGACAGCAAGTGCTATTTTCCAATCGTGTTTAGATCTAGCTGGTTTCTTGTCATGGATCTCACATCATTTACAATCGAATGAAAGTAAGTTATTTTGTTACTCAATCTTAGTTAATCTTCAATAGTTTTCTCAAAAAAATCTAGATGTAAATTGGTTTTCAATTCGAATTAGGTATCCTAAACTGTATGTTATATAATTAGGGTTTTTAATGCAGTACTTTAGCAACTTAGGGTTATCTGTTGAACTTGATTCTTATTACTTAAGGTTTCTTATGTTTAGCTTTCTTAAAATTACCAAGAAATCTGAGTTTTTAAATTAGATAATTCGTATGGTTATACTATTCAAACAGACTTGAATCTGCTTTTTAAATTGAACTTTACAGTTTGTAATTACAGAAGAAGATGTTTGCAAGATCAGAAAATTTCAATATGAAGAGGAGAAGTAAACTTCTGGCAGACAAATACTATGTCAGTAATAGAGGTTTAATCAATGTTTAAAGTACCTTTATTTGAAATTTGTCTCCTTCCTTTTGGAGCTGATGACAGTTGATTTAGTTAACTTCCTCGTTGATTTCAACTTCTTAATGTTTGGAAAGTGTTTTTGCTGTAAGTAGTGAGTTTAGTTGAATAGAAATTTTGTACTCTGCCTTTAAATGTGAATCTGTGAGTGTAAAACATAAAAGTAAAATTAAATTCCCTAGAATTTTGCTGGAATTTATTAATGATTACTTCTATTGGGAAGCATAAAAGGCACAGATTGAAAAGATAGTATTTATTCACAGTATTTTTTCTGCCATAAGGATTTCAAAACTAACATGTTTTTTTTTTCTAGCAAAAGAACATAGATGATGAAATTTAGTTTCGATGTGAATAATCACACATCAGTAGATGTGTATTTTGTCTTAAAATTGTATTATTATAGAACTACTCCCCTTTTTGAATCTCAGTTTATTTGATTTATTCTTTTTTTGTTTTTGAAAAGAGTTCAATTTTTTTTTTTTTAGTTTACTCAGATTCTAACATTTTTTTTCAAGGAAATGGCACATGATGATATTCATTTCTAATGCCATTAAATTTCAGCGTTTCAAGCTACATTAAGTTAAATTTTCACTTGGAGAGGATTAATCCTAAATCCAGGAGTTTAAAATTAGGTGATCTCTTGAAATTCATTACTGTCAGAGACCATATGAGGTCCGGTATGGTGCACTCAGTTACACGACCAACCGAGCGTTCAAGATTTCAGAATCTTGACCCCACCATAATCAACTTCCATTTCTAGTTTTCTATTTATGTAACCTCTGTATTATATCTGGAGCTTTCAGGAATTGGATTCCCAAAATCAGGAAGATCAAAACAGTTCATTTTTAGTCCCTAAACCACTGGTGGAAAACAATTACTATGTATTTCATAGTTGATTATAGGAATTCTGTTTAAGAGCATACCATTCTTTAGAGTGTTTTGAATTTATTCTTTCATCTGTACATTTAACCGTCTTTAAAATTGCCAAAATGATTTCGTTAGCATCTTTATGGTCGTATACTTTTTAACTTTTTATAACTATAACTTTGATTTCAATTTAGTTGTAGTTCTTTATTGAAGTTTTTGTTTGAATTATGATTGAGAAGTAGGATTTCCAGTTATGAGAATTAAACTACTTCATGTTGTTATCTGATTAAGCCATTACAGAACTATTTTAGAATCTGACTCAAATTTGTATGATATTCTTGGTTTGGTTAGACTTAAAATGTTGACTGACTTTGTATAGCCTTTATTATAAAGTACTTTATTACTATTTTAGAATCTCATTAAAAGATTTTGAATCTAAGTTCAGAAGTTGACAAACTTGGAGTGGAAATACTTAAGACACACAATATCCTATTAGACTTTCAACAGGTGATATTGAAGAAAATAAAAATGTGACTAAGGTACCAAATGACCATTTTGTAAGATGTTTTGTTGGATTAAAATATATAATGGACTTGATGAAAGTACAAATTCTTTTATTTCAGGTGTAATGAAAGATCACGGCTACTATAAAAGTGAAAGAGATATACTTGGTTGTTGATAAGGAAAATGCTATTTTAAGTAATATAATTGTGAACAAAGTAGCTACTGTCATTTCAGGTACTCTCTATCATATGTAACTACTTTAAGTAAATCTGCTGCTATTAAGTTTCTTGTAGCTCTGTTTGTTGTGCTTGCTACCTGATCTATGCCTGTTCATACCTGCAATCAGTTAGGAAATAGAGAAACCCTAGTATAAAACATAGAAAAAAGATTTTATAAAACCATCAAATGCAAGCACTTATAAAAAGTGCATAATGTCCGAAATAACCATCACCAATCACATATAATATGTAATTAGGAGTACATATTATCAAAAGAAAAAACTTACAAAATACATCAAAATAAAATTCACCAATATTCAATACTACTTGTCCATCATTTAAGCACAAAACAGAACCTTAATTCTTCTCCTGTTTAACCAAAACAGACTTTGTTTTCTTAACATCTTTACTGGATGAAAATTGATCAAGTAGATTTCTTTTTTATGACACTACATCCAGTGGTTCACAATGTTCTTCCAGTTTTTGCTTCTTAGCTTGAGTATGATTGGACTGCTTGCCTCATCACCCGATTCAGACTCCTGTTTTAAATAAGAAAAAAAATTAGTTAGACCATGAAGTAGTTAGTTTATTCAATCAAGTGACCATTACTTAAATACTTACATCAGACTCAGCATCTGGATCATCTTCATTAAGCATTTTTGATAGCTGATCTTGATCATCACTCAAACAGGGACAATAATGATCAACTAAGTCTGAATTGTATGCTATTCCAACCACAGGTATAGCTATTGCTCGGTTCTTGAAAGTGATCATTCTTAACAGAAATCTTGAACACCATAGCCTTATTACGGACCTCTTCATACCAGTTGGAGAGGAGACCCATCCTTAAAAAAAAAAAAAAAGGTTTTAAAACAAACACTTCATTTAAAAAAAAAAAAAAAATCCTTAACAAAATGGTATAGTAAGCTGAATTTGTTTTTCTCAAAAAAATATCATTGAGTATTTGCTCCTTAGATCGAATGCAGTCTTTCCAACTACCTCGCAGCCCTCCTTGTCCTATAAAAGAAAAGGAGCATCAGTGGTCTTATCACCTACCCTAACAATGAGCCTGTATCTTAAGTTTCCCTCTTGCCAGGTTGTGCCACATGTTAGGCATTGCAGAGACCCATTCTTCATGTGCAGCTTCCTAAAGCAGCCATCACTTCTGCATGAATGGTAGTACCAATTGGTAGTACTCCTCCACAGCAACAATCCTTCCAGGAACCCAGTAGTAGCCTTCCTGTTAGTACAAATTGAATACAATTGATAAGTTGGGATTAAAAAAATATAAAATGTTAAGGTTAAAGTAAGTTACATTGTACCTCTGCAATTTCATAAAGATCCTTGATAGTAGTTACTATCATAAGAGACTTTGAATTCTCTGCACCATTGCCATAAGACATGTGAGACACAGTTCGTACGCTTATAGGTGGCCTGTTATCAACCTTCAACTACAAAGTAAAGCACTAAAAGTAAGTCATCATTGATCTAGAAAGGTGATTACAGATTACAGATAGAAATTATTGTGGAATTACCTGTCTTTGAATTCCTGAATTCCTTGCAAGGGTGATTAAACCATAATTGTGTAGCGTTGTAGGAACTTGAAATTCTGAATTCATCTACAAATTAGAAACAGAAATTTGATTAAAAATAATCAACGTAGATGTTAAAGAATAAGATATCATGCACTTACTATCCATTTGTTTTGCTCGACAAAGTTGGGAGTAAAACAATCAAAGGACCTTCAACATGAGTCTTGAAATAATGCATGGTCGTATCAACATGGTGATCCCACACAGTACACTTAAGACGATTGCCCCTAAAATTTAGATAAATTAGATTGTAACTAGATAAAATAGATTGTATTGCATAACTTTAAATTGAGTTGATTGTGTAATGCTAATTTGCTTATAGAATATTTCATTTGACTGCAGGTGTAACTACCCTACACATCAAAGTGAAATTATTAATGCATTAAACAGTGACCTGGTATGTATTTACATGTTCAAGTTAAGTTTTTAAATTTATTGAATATGTTTAACTAAACTAATACAGTGAGAAATGAACAAAAGCAGATTGGATGTTCAAGATATTTCAAACACTACTGATTGGTCTGTACTACACATGCACAAGGCTTACAATGTGATTCAAAACATCATCCAGCAGTATAGAAAGAATCTGTTCAAGATAAGTCTTTTTTAGTAATATTTGTTTTACTTTATTACGTCATATACACAGTTTACTTTAGTATGAATTTCTTCTAATTTATATATCATACTATAATCACAAGTTTGAATACATACAAGCTTGGTTTGAGATGCAGAAATAAAGATTGGCAGATCAAAAACATTGGTTCATGAAGGAAGAATACAGATCTGGAAAAGGTAACTTTCAAAAATTGATTGTATAGGATGTAAATTATAATTTGTATGGTTTAGGGTCTATGTTTAATGGATTGGTGAGAAGAAGATTTAATTAATGTGCCATTAAGCATATTTAATTTAGCATATTAATAACCAGGACTATGTGGTCTAATGGTATCCGGGTTGGACTTCCATTTGGAAGGTTGTGAGTTCAAGCCTCAGTGGAGGCGTTATTGGCTCTTTGTGTTTCAGTAGCCTGATAAGCCGAAAAAAAAATTAGCATATTAATATGTCCATTTTATAAGCCGATTATAATTAGGGAAATAGAGCAGATTCATGCAGTTTTATATGGACATGAGAAAATCCACCAGTTTGGAGGGATATCCAGCTATAAGAATTTCTTTTGGAGTGTAGTACTCCACCACTCTACCAATTCACATCTAAAATGAAAATAGAACTATTAAAAAAGAACAAAGTACAATGAAAACATATGATATAGGAATATAATATAGAGAAAAGAAGTAATAGAAATCATACCAATGAGTTGCTTTTCAGATGCATTGCCAGACATTAAGTCAATATAAAACTTAAGCTGAAAACATTAGTAAGGGAAAACCCTTGCGCCTGTGTCTCTCAATTATAGTTTCATGACTAAATCTAATCATGTAGATGTGATCAGTAGTTTTGTACTGGTAGTAGTGAGATATAAATTGCAAAATCTTTGATAGCATAAACCTTCCCTTCTTTTAAAAGTTTAGAAAACTTTTCCACACAATCTTTAGGGATGTTCCCATGAATATATGTACCCTATCAAGCAAGAACATATATTTGACTAACAATTTATTACATTTTTTATTTGCAGTTGAAATAGAAACAGAACTTACCTCAGTGTCATGAAAAACACATTCCTCACTCTTGATGTTATCCGAATTGTTGCGACCTTCGGGTACCGTATAGGTACGAATCAACCGTAGTCTTATAGCTTTTTTTGTAAGTAGATAATTTGATGTCTTTACCTAGAATAAAAACGGGAGTCATTTGCAGATTTTTCAGAAATTTGAAAGCCACAAAGAAAGATGAATGAAGCAGGTAGATTGAAGGGGAGAATAATGGTAGACAAATATCAAATTAGTACCAAGTATTTATAGAGGTTCTTAAGAACGATTCAAATCAACCATGGTTTCTCGTTTGCCTCCCAAAGATGAGTGTACATGGAAAGAACAAACGACACCTGGGAAAACCTGAAAACCTGAACTATGTATTTATGTTGTATCCGTTGTATGTAGTTCGTAATTGTATATATATTTAATGTATCCTAATATAGTACAATTAATATGTATCATATATTGTATATCTACAATTTAGTAAATGTTACTTTTAAATAATATGTATTTTGTTAATGAAATTTATTAAATTAGTTTTGTGGGCTACGCCCTATATGATCGCATATATTGAGTGTATCTTTGGATATAAAGGTCTACTCTCTTTGAACCTTTTCAAAAGGTTAATTTAGTACCCTTATTATCTATGCAAATTTTTGTCCCAATTTTGGTCCCTCCCGGCCAAATTGGTTGGCTAAATTTCACCAAAAATTTTAATATTAAAATAAATAAGGTATTTTGGTCCATTCACGCCTCTTTTCTTTCTTCTCGCTGAGTCCATCCTTCTCTGCTGTTTTACCGCGTTCTTTTCCGCTGTAAACCCTATCCTTAATATCTAAGTCTCCTTCCCCATCATCTTAATTCATTTTCATTCCGTCAGAACTGGATGAGGTAAGGGATAGAACTCGCCTGGAAGAAGAAAAGAGATGGAAATCATCAATAATACCCTCATTTTTAACACTGTAAAAATTTATGGAAAAATTTGGCGGGTGACTAAAATTGTCAAATTACATTTATAAAGGTACTATGACGACTTTCTTAAAAGTCAAGGACTGAAATGTAACAAGACAATATAGTCATAGCCAAGAATTAAATTCCCTCTAAATTCTGTTCAATACTTTAATATGGTAGCCCCTAAAGACACACAATCTGACAAACCATGAAACATGTAGGAGAAAAACTATCACTACTAAAATATCAAAAGTGGTTTTGTAAAAATAAAAAGTTCATATTACAACTAAATCTCAGTCATATACACAGCAAGGCAAATCTAAAGCTTCCTACACCATAATCGTTTATTGCGTGGATGAATCCCTCTATGCTGCACCAGTAACGCTAATTGCAGCATGACACAGTGACACACTACTAATAATAAAATAAATAAATAAAATTAGAAAGAATGACATGTACTGTAGATGAAAACAAGAAATGCTACCAAAAGATAATTAAGAAGAATTAGTGAATTTAAACAAAAATAATATTTATTTTAAACTATCGCTTTAAGATAAAGTATTTAGACTAGCGATTTATTACAAAGTCAACATTACCAATTAAAATAAACAAATTCAACATTTTATTTACTGGATTTATATACTTAATCAATCTCTCATATATTAATTTGAATTTATATCTTTACCGATTTAAAATAAACAAAATTCAACATTTATTTACATATCATAAACAATCCCTATAAATATTGCATTGATATACTTTGAAATAATTATTTAAAAAAATAATTATTGGGCATTTATCCCATTGGCCAGCAAAAGTGCGTAAAAGAACCAGTTCAATGTTATAAGTTTTGTGTACTGTATTATGAATTTTGTACCTTAAGAGACGTTTGATTCAAGGTGATCTTAGATTACTTTCATAATCTTTTTTTTTTTAATGCTACGGTCTATTATATTGTAGTATCTGATTCAAACATACGTTTCCATAATCTAGGTAATATTATATTCCTTAATTTGTTCAGTTATAGATTACCTAGATGTTATATTACTTTGGGAGTTGGTTTAGGTCATCCTTAATTTATCATAGGTAGATCTTGAGTCTGGTAATGTTATAGTTACCCGTGTTTGGTCTCAAGTTATGAGATTACCAGGTAATGTTATATTCACCTGAAAGCTGATGTGGCGGTAATGTTGTGATTACCCCCATTTCTTAGGTATATTAAATTACTTTTGAATATTCTATTTTACCTTGTTAACTAATGATAATGAGTAATGATAATGATAATGATAATGATATGATAATAATAATAATAAAAAATAAAAAAAATAAAATAAATTAAATAATAATAATAATAATAATAATAATTTGAAATAAATATGGGCGTATATGTTATACAATCAAATAATGATATGTTTATGATTTTAAGTATATTTAGTTTTTTATAATAAATACTTGTCCCTCCAATTTGAAATACACATACATACATACATAGCTATACATACATACATACCATCACATACATACATATCATATACATATATATATATATATAATTATATTATATACACTTATAGTATTAATTACTGATAATACTTATATATACTATATATATATATATCGATCAATTCAATTAACATTCTCAATGGATGATTGAGGTTGAAAGATCCTTTTAAACTAAATAGTATTTTCACCCGTGCGTTGGTACGATGGATTGTTATAATACTTTTAAAAATATTTGAATCGATATACAAATATAAATTATAACAACGAATATATTAGCCAATTACCCGTGCGATCTGCGTGCGATGCGCGGATTTTTTATTATTCATATATATTTAGATAATAATTATAACACTTTAACATACTTTAAAATATTAGAATCGATATACAATATAAATTATAACACAAATATTACCCAATTAACCCGTGCTATACGTCGTGCAATGCTGTGCGATGCGCGTGCCCATGCACAATAGATTTTTTAGCATCATTTGTGGTAATTGCCAAGATGTTGATAGTTCAAACAATAATGTTAACAATTGCCGTCTACATAATGGATTCAAGCCGAGTAATTGGAACAACAATGGAACGCGAGAAACTGGACAGGAGGGGTACCAGGAGGACCTCCATTGTAATGCCAGAAAACATCATAGAGGATGGTGAAAATGACAAGTTTCTTGAGGTTAAACCATTGCCCGATTTCGCTGAATATTGAAAAACATGAGAAGTCCAAAGATTGTAAAAAGAAGTGTGAAGAGGCTGCTCTTGCAATGCATACTCCCCGCCTGTTCCTGGTGGGATCTCTTGCATGTTATGGAGGAATGAATTGGTGATATGATGCAATTAGATGAAGGCAGTGGGAGTACTCTTTTCGTTCGTTTCATCCTTCCGAATTAGGTAAGTTCTAATTAAACTTTATCCTTTCAATTTAATGTCAACCAAGTTTTGAATGTCTAAAACTAACCATCAAATGAACTTGTTTTGAACAGATAATAAGAGCAGCGAAACCACAATTATTTTGCAGTATCTGTTGTGGCAGCAGTTGTAGTCCTTATTATGTATCCATTTGGCTACTATGTAGCCCGCGAGCAAGAATCCGAGTAATTAAGCTAAAGTTTGAAACATCAAGATGAGATTTTTCATTGGAATCTTGTAATATTGTGTTAAATTATGTGTTCCCCCCCCGAACTTTTCATTTAAGCAGCCAAGAAAAAAAGCTAAATTCGATATATTTGAATTATGGTTAAAAATATTGTGGTTAAATTATGGTTAAAATATTTGAATCGATATACAATAAATTATAACAACGATATACCCAATTACTCGTGCGATCGTGTGCAATGCGCGTGCGATGCACGGTATTTTATATTAATATTATTATAGTATATATATATCTATATATACTATATCAATATACTCATATATATATAAATAAAATTATACACTTTAAAAAATTTTGAATCGATATACAATATAAATTATAACAACGAATATTACCCAATTACTCGTGCGATGCAGAATAATTTTTTTTTTTTTTTATTTAGATAATAATTAAAGATGGATTATAAACATTTCTATATATTGTTAACCAACCTTGGGCTCATGAAAGCTTTTGTCGGTCTTCCACAATGGGGAAAGATTGCCATTATAATCAAGAAACATGGTGATCTTCTTCCCTTTGGGAAAGAATTCACTATATCATCAATATTGTTGAATAGAAATATGAATTTTAATATTGTTGTATTGTATTACGAATATGAATTTTAAATGTAGAGGTAATACGAATAAAAATAGGAAACAATATATTCTATTAGGATTTGTATTACACTATTTTTATAATAATATTAGAATAGGAATTTTAATGTAGAATTGTAGTACCAATATATAGGAAATCTTAATAGATAGAACTATTTTGGGCGGGAAATTAAATGGAGGATTTTGATTTTATATATAGTATAGATAGTTGAGGACATTTCGAAGCATAAAGATTAAAAGTAATTCTAGTATTGAGTTTATTTTCTGTTAGGATTAATTGAAATCTTGAGCTAATATTAGGTGGATATTAAAGGTAACAACTAGTAATATTTTGTATATGAGAGTGAGAAAAAAGCAAACATGTCTAAAATATGTAATGAGTTTATAGTTGATTATGTACAACGGTGTGTGGTGTGTGTACATGGCGTGTGCAATCTTATTAATGGATTTTTTTTTGTGTGTAACTAGTAATTATCTCGTGCATGAATATTTTATTTAACAATTTACAAATTAAATTTTTGACATCCTCTAATTAGCAAAGAAAAATGATTTGGGAAACAGAAAACGTACTTGAGTTCTTGAGCTCATATTAGTTTGATAAAATGTAGTATAACTATAATGTAATATTTATATTTTTAAATTTAATTATGCTATTATTATGTTGATTTTAAAGTTTTATTGTTACTTAATTTTATTTGGAATTGATTGAAATAACTACTTTATATATATACTAATATTTAAATAAACATTAAATAATAACATGCATATTTGTTGAAATCTCCACCAAAAACTTATTCTTTGAAAAAGATTATTATGTAGAAATATATATGGGTGGGTTGGGATGTGGCGTGTGTCAATGATGTTTTCGACGAACGAGATGCAAACTGTATCTAAACATCCCGGTAAGTTTTCGCAAACTGATATTTATCAAGGGTATGGTTGGGGGTTCGAGGGATTCATCGGTAGTGTTACGGCTATTTTGGGGATCCAATGATTGATATAGACATGGATCTGATATGAGTTTACGACCAAAGGTGAGGCTGTTTCTGTTGGCAACTGGCTCCTACATTCTGCTATGTGGATGCTTAGCGGCGAACGAGTTGATGCCACCTTGCTTGCCATATGTGTGGGGGAGAAGATGAAGTACAGAACATCTGTTTCGTGACTGCATGCATGCTGCGAATTTGTGTACAATTATGCTCCTCTGCTGCTGCAATAAGGTAATGCGGTAGATTGATTTTTCCAGCACTTGAGGAGCTTAAGTGGTGATTTGCAGTGCCTGTTTGTGATGTTGTGTTGGAACTATGGGGAGTACGATGATGTGTATGAGGGAGTGCCTTATGATCAAGAGGCAGTGTTGCACTCATCGGTGTCTTTTTGGCACAACTGGAGGGCAGTGAACGAGCAGGCAAGTGGTGGTTGTGCATGCGAGTCCGAAATCTTAGAAGCTGCCGGTTGTGGAGAGACTCAAGCTGACACAGACGCGGCCATTAGTGTGGAGAATAATGTTATGGGCTCGAATGGGTTCTACGGGACCAAGATGGTCGTTCATGGCTGCACGGAGTATGCAGTGCCCGGGAGGTATACGGTGGTGGAGGCGGAGGTGCTTTGTTTACGAGAGGCACTGGTTTGGTTATGTGGAACGGGAATGGGCAATGTGGACTGTGAAACAGATTCCCAGATTTGTTTTCATGCTTTAATTCTGATTCTTTACTTCTGCTTTTGGTTTTTTGATTGATGATGTTAAGCATATAGCCTCTACGATTGATGGGGTTAGCTTTGAGTGTGTTAGGCCATCTGCGAATTGTGCGGCCCATGCAGTAGCTAGGGAAGTCGTTTCTGTGTCGGGAGAATGGTTTGATATGCCACCTCCATTTCTTGTTGCAATTCTTAACGATAATTTAAGAATTATACTTTTCTTCAAAAATGTAAGAAAATATATTTATTTATATCTAATTTCTCTCTTTATATATGTGGAGTCAAATTAATTATAAATTGAGGTTTAAACGAATATATACACAAATTATATTAAATATAAACTTTTACAATAAATTAAATACATCTACCCACACAATTAATGCATTCATACTTGCTAATCTTGTTTCTATCAAAATGCATTCACACTTTGGAGAGAAAATTTTGGTGGCTATATTCTACTTTATTATATATACTACTAGTTTTTTTACGCGCTTTGCGCGAATGAAATAATGCCCAATGATTATTTGAAATAAAATATTCAAAGTAATATCAATGCAATATTAATCCGGAGATGTTCTACAATAGGTAAATAAATATTGAATTTGTTATTTAAATCGGTAATTTAAAGTACATATAATGCAAGATAATAGTATGAGATAATTGATTTTATTGTCACTAAAATAAATGTTTGCAGTTTTTGTAATATACGCAAGTCTAGAAATTAGTCCTAAACGATAGTCTAAATAATACTACTTTTGTTTATTTCCTAATTCTCTTTAATTATCTTTTTGGTTAACATTGTCATTATCTTCATCTTCAGTATTTTTTTAATTATTTCATTTATCATTGGATAGTGTGCATGTGCAATTGGGTTACTGATGGTAGCATAGATGAATTCCATCGTCGCAATGAGAATTATGTGTGTATGAAGCTTTAGATTCGCCTTGATACAAAAAAAAAAAAATGAATGAGATCCTTAGTTGTACTATTAACTTTTTATTAATCCTTACAAGCACCAATTGATATTGGTAGTCGGCGTTTATTCCCCTACATGTTCAAATGCGTATGTGAGGATGTGTTCCTAGGTTATCATGTGAAATATTGAACAAATATTAAATATTTAATTATATTTGTAATATAAATACTGGTAAATAAATAAATATAATTAATAACAGTGATTTTGGTATTTATAACTTTGATATTTAATTCAAGATTAATGTAAAAAAAGAAGACAATGAAAATGTACGTAGAATATTATAGAAATTAATAAATTTTGAAAGTAATGAATCTTTGAATGTAGCCAATAAAGATAATATAACTAATGATAATTATATCAGCCTTTTAATTTTATAATGAATATTTTTTTTTTTAAATACGAGGAATTATAGACATCGTAAAGTCTAAATTACGATTAAATCATATTATTATTTTTGTTATAGGTTACTATTTATTAACTTAATAAGAGTAATACAAGTGGATTCGCTAACGTTTCCAGGGGAGCCCCTACTATTATGTATTGGGATCATCCCACCCCCTGACTTATTGCCACATATTTTTAATGAAAGCACCATGAGAATTTCAAAAAACAAAGTGTCATACATACTTTTCATCAACAATAATATAAATCAATATTTTTTTAAAATTTACATTCGTTGTTTGAGACAAATTGTTTTTGAGAGTTTGTAAATGACACATTGTTACAATTGCCTGTCAATAAGGAATGATACATAAATAATCTCAAAACATATAATTATACGACAGATATTCGTTATAATGATATATAAATTAACTACAACGATTTCTTAACAAATTTTCATGCATTGGATAAAATTGCAATGTACGTAGAACTTGTTCAACTTGAGGCCAGGTGGATGGTTTCAACATTGTCATTCGTTTAGAAATGGATCTACCGTTTTAACGAGTCCAGGTGTAATTGTATTTATGAGATCAACAACTTTGTGTCTAGGTTCGCGCAGACCTAACAATGATGTAGAAAATTTGTCCGATAAAAAATAATAGTATAATATTTGTAAAGTAATGAACAATTGTACCATTATAAAAATATACAAAAAATAATTATACCATAATGACCTAAATCATATTTAATGAATGCAAAAAAGTATATTGAAATATTAAGTTTTGTTTATCATCTAAATAATCAACATGAAGATAATTAATTAAAAGACGAAAAAAAACTTAACCTAAAAATTTTTTTAATGCATAAAAATCAAATGATTTTTAAAAGTTCTTGATTTATAATCTTTGATGCGTAACTTTGAATGTTATGTATTTAGCCGAACTAATTATTTGAACAAAGTTTATGTTAAAATTTATATTATATATTTTTTGACCAAAGTTTATACTATTTGTTCCAAAGTTCGTAGTATATGTTTAACAATTATGCCAAATTTAATTGGGATGAGGTTCGAACCTAAGACATTTCTTATAAAAATTAATAAGTAAGTTAAAAATAATAAATAGTTAACGGAATATTCCGTTAATAAAGTTTATACTAACGGAAATACGGAATGAGTTAATTCCATCAAAGGTCATTTGTCTTTGGTGGCAATTCTAATTTTAGTCCAGACTATTATTTTTGTCATTTAACATCCAAGACTAATGTTTTTTGAACACTTTTAGTTCTTTAGAAAAAAATTCAGCAATATCCTATTTTTAGTAAGGGCATTTTAGTCCCTTCATATTTTGTTTTTAATTTTACCGGTTTTTATTGATTTGTTGTAAACAAACCAGTTCTTCTAATTTTTAGAATTCCATTGCACAATGCCTTTACTAAAAATAGGATCTTACTGAATTTTTTTTTTCGAATGGACTAAAAGTGTCCAAAAACAATAGTCTGGGATGTTAAATGACAAAAACGATAGTCTGGGACTAAAATTGGAATTGCCACCAAAGACAAGGGACCTTTGATGAAATTAACTCTAACGAAATTTAGGGTATTTAAGGGAAGAAAATAATATAATAGAGGGAATATAACAGAGGTAAATAAGGAAAATCATTAAAATAATATTAAAAATCAAAATAATATGAACCATTCATTTTAAGAAATAATACTACTGACATTTTTTTGTTCCAGTTAAGGCCTAGCGTTATTGGGCTCTTATTAGAATTGTATGTAGATAGATAGATGTAGATGTAGATAGATAGAAAAGATGTATAATAGAAAAAGGTTATGAGTTTCCTAAAATGAGGTTTCACATTCCTAAAGGGATTTCTATTCATAAAAGGAAGTTACACATTCCTCTTGAAAGAGAGTTTCTCCACATCTATAAATACCCAGGAAAACTCTATGGATCCTTACGATTTCAAGTCTTTAAGATTGCATCTCCAATAGAACAATTAAGTTCTATTTTTTATATTTAATTAAAAAATCATGATCATGAACGTTGTTTAGTTAATTGATTTGATTTACTTACGATTCATTTTTAATTGTGCTTAGTTGATTGATTTGATTTACCTACAATTCATTATTAATTGTGCTTCCGCATTCGAGTTATAACGTATTAAGGTTTATTTAACCTAGGGATGAGATACTTAATGTATATTAAATGAAATATATTTTGCCTTTTATTTTTATCCCGCCACGTCACATGCACATAGGCATGGAGTTGGATAATAAGGAATCTCCGGAGGGCATTGAAGTCAATACAAAAGAGATAATATTAAGAAATTCAATAATTCATTGTAGGCGCTAATGGCGGCTAGGCAAGGGGCACAACTGCAATATCAAACAAGAGAAGGGGCGAAGATTTCTCGCATCCGTATATAATTTACGAATTCTATGACTCTATATTTTCTCGAAACTCCAAGTTGAAAAACCCGCTGCCTTCTCTCCTTTGTCGTTCCGCGATTCCAAACGCCGCGACCCTGATTATCTAGGTTTCCGATTTACTCTCTGTCTGATTCAATCTTTGTTATCACATCTTTCTCTGCCACGATTTTGCCTGAACTTCAATTCTCCTGTGATTCGTGTTTCTTGCGTTTTTGCGTTTGTGGGTCGTGTGTGTTTGGGTATAATTTCTGATTTTAATCTTTTGTTGTTGCAGATTGATTGATTGGGGTGCACCTGTAATTGCCTTGGGGAGTGATTATTTTCCATAAAGATTCAAATTTTAATTCTGTAAGTATTATTTCTGCTTCTCTATTTGGTGTGTGGATTGGCTTTGTCTTAAATGCTGTTTGTTTATCTCAGCGGTTGGTGTTTGATCGTTTTATTTTATTCAATTTTAGGATTTTTTTGATGCCTTGGTATGTAAAAAGATGCTTGTAGGGCTTTAGATTTGGTTGTTGGATGTTTTAGTTTGGATAGTTGAAGTTTACTGAGATTTGATTTTAAATTTCTTTGAATTAAAATGGTTCCTATTCATTTTTATTGATTATTATTTCATCATTTGACTTATTTTTATGTGGTTGAATTGAGAAATTAGACTTGACTATAAGGTGATCATGTATTGTTTATGAGATGTTTGAATAAATATATGATACACACATGTAGGCATATAGCCCTAATATGAATGATGTAAATGTGAACTGGTAGAAGCATTTTGTTGTCTTGTTTATATTTCACTATGTACTTTTTAGAAGCATTCTGTATTGTTATTTTTCGAGGATGATCTAATGACACCTGATTAATAAATTTAAATGAACATTGACAGGTAGACTGAATGATCTAATGAATCCAAAGGTGGGAAGAAGATATCTAGTAGTAGTAGTAATAGTAAATCATTATTCTACGAAGCTCCCCTCGGTTTACAGCATTGAATACGTTCGACCAAACGGAGGAATCAAGAAGTTCAGATGTGCTGCCTACTCCAACGTAAGTGTCTGGGTTTACTTGATCAATGACACTTGATTTTGTTTCTCCGTTTGATATCATTGTTTGATATTGATTTTTCTGTTTGATTCCTTCTCTGCAGTGCGCTCGCAAACCATCCTGATATTTCTAGACTGGTGTTGTGATCACGTCTCTTGACGTGGTGCTACTAAAGCCATTCTGTTTTTTGATTTTTCCCTTTTATTTTTTACTTTCCAACCCGCATTCCTTTTCTTCTTTCTCGTCCTACTTTCTTGTTTTCTGTTTTTTTGGGTGTCTTTCTTCTTGGTCTTCGGTGAAACTGTGTCTTGCTTCAAACAACTGCATTTTAGAAATGGCCTTGCCAGTCTCTGCTATTGGATTTGAAGGTTACGAGAAGAGGCTTGAAATTTCATTTTGTAAGCATGGTGTCTTTGCTGATCCTAATTGGAAGGGCCTTCGATCTCTTTCCAAAGCACAGTTGGATGAATTCCTGGAACCTGCTGAGTGCACAATAGTTTCTGCACTGTCAAATAAGTATGTGGACTCCTATGTCCTCTCTGAATCAAGCCTCTTCGTTTATGCTCACAAAATAATTATCAAAACCTGTGGGACAACCAAATTGCTTCGAAGCAATCCCAAACATCCTGAAGTTGGCGGGTTCCCTTTCTCTGAAAGTACAAACTGTTAGATACACCCGTGGGTGCTTCATTTTTCCAGGGGCTCAGCCGTCTCCCCACCGTTGCTTCTCAGAAGAAGTTGCTGCACTGGATGGCTATTTCGGAAAGCTTAGATCGGGAAGCAAGGCTTATATTTTGGGCAGTCCTGCTATATCACAGAAATGGCACGTTTACTTTGCTTCGGATGAAACTATCCCGCCCAAGAACCCTGTTTACACTCTGGAAATGTGCATGACTGGTTTGGATAAGGAGAAGGCTTCTGTCTTTTACAAGCATGGATCAAGCTCTGCAGCCCTCATGACTGTTAAATCCGGCATTAGGAAGATCCTCCCTCGCTCTGACATATGTGATTTCGAGTTTGACCCTTGCGGGTATTCCATGAATTCTATTGAAGGACCCGCGCATTCTACCATTCACGTTACTCCTGAAGATGGATTTAGTTATGCTAGCTTTGAAGCTGTTGGATATGACCTGAAAACCGCGAACCTAGGGCTCTTGATCAAGAGAGTGTTGGCCTGTTTCATGCCAAAGGAATTCTCCATCGCTGTCCACAGTGATGTTTCTGGTAACCTACTCGAATCCGTTTGCTCTCTCGACTTAAACGGCTACTGGCTCGGTGAGAAATGCAGTGAAAACCTTGGAACTGGCGGTTCCATCGTCTACCAGAAGTTCATTAGGACTTATGCCTATTGTTCATCCAGGCCTGTTCTGAAAGGCTGCTCCCTATAAGTGGATGAGAAAGAAGAAAAGGAGTGATTACTTTGGGTTGTTTTCTTTTATTTTTTTTACTGTGTTTTTTTTTTTTTTTTTTTTTTTTTTTTTTTTTTTTTTTTTTTTTTTTTTTTGTCTTGTCAGTTAAATAAAGAGTTCATAATCTCATCTCAGACTGTATAATGGGCCTAGCCCATCAGTTCTTTGTATTTGGTATACCTGTCATGGGCTTCTTGTTGGGCCTATATACCAAGCATAGTTCACATTTAAGCCAAGGCTTTTGCTTCAATGAATTTCCAATACAGTGGTGATGAATGTTATCTGAGGCCTCAAAATTCCTGCAGAGTTTTAGTGGGAGTGGTGAAAGTAGTGAGTTTTTTGTTTATCACAGACTATACAAACTTTTCTGAAGTGAAAAGACTACATTTTGTCACCTTTTACTTTCCACTGTAAAGGTTATGATTCTGATGTTGATTCACTTTTGACTTGTGGGTAAATGTGAGATGCTATAATATATATATATATATATTATATATATATATATATTCGTATTATATATATATATATATATATATATATCCATTTTGGATACAAGTTTTTTTTTTTCAGTGATGATAGAAATCGTAGCCATTTATTTATTAAGGTGTAAATCAATAAATTTCATTTATTTGCTAATAATTTGCAAAATTACACATAAGATTTAGCTGCCACTTTAGAAAATGTTAATGCGATGGCGTTGACCATTATGGATATATATATATATCTGTCATGCATTTTGAACTGCAGTTTCTGTGGGTAGGTGGGGAGGGGGGGGTGGGTGAAGGTGTAGAGAAGACCAATTGCTGTTTTTTATGCAATCCCTATACTCAAAAGAAGCCAGGAAGCTGTAGCCAAATGGCCTGTAAATGCTCATCTTCAGTTTTATTGAGTTAGTGAGATAATATATCATATAAGGCAGAATGGTCAGACCTGCTCTGTGTTAACGTCCTAGTCAATACCACCCCCCCACCCCCCTACCTCTCCCTCACTATGGAAAATGAATATGAAGGACAGGAAAAAAGAGGCATACAAAATGTTTTATAGTACATATGAAATTAGATCTAGCCAATTGCTCTGATCGTAGAATATCATTGAGAAATAGGAATCTTTGTTATCAAAGGATTTCCTGCGATTAGTTCTAGTATGGAATGAGTCAATCATCCGCTTTGGTATCTTATTGAACAAAAATGGTGATATTGTTCCTCCATTGATCAAGAATTCGAAGTACCATCATCAGCCAGTAAGAAGGGGTTCAATTTTTTCAAATGAACAATTTGAAAACCTATCGATTCTAACAACTGATTGCAGAGTTTATCATTCGGACCTTTCAATTCATAGATGTTGATTTCGGACCTATGAATGGGGGTATCCCAAAACTTACACAGGAAAAAGGAAAAGAAGTGAATTAGACAAAAAGAAAAGCAACTTGGCCAAAAAATGAAGTGACTTGCCCAAAAACGAAGTGACTGGGAGAAAAGGAAAAAAGAAACGAAGTGACCTGGACCACTTGGGCAAAAAGAAAGTAAGCAACTTATACACATCTTTTTCGAATTTCTTGCAAACCTCAGAATAATTCATCAAAAATTGATTAATACGAATACGTGTATAAATACGTAATTGATCAAACATTACTTGAAAACGGCTCTTTTGCACTTGAAAATGCACTTGAAAACAGCTTTTCTGCTCAGAAAGGAAATGTTCCAAATGTTCCTGGCAATTCTTGCTCCCATTGGACCATTTGTATATATATGCATAATCTTGTTTGATCATATATTTCATTAGAGTTCTATGACTGAGAGTATCCTTTCCTTTTTGATCCCTTTGAATTCCATATTCGAAGTTGCGATCGGATCTATTCATTAAAAAGAATCGATTCAATACACTTCTTATGTACCTATTATATTGGATTTGAATCAGATTTCGGATCAATCTATATTGATTGACTGCTTCCATTATGTTATTGCTAGCAAATACCACCATTTTTGCTTTAGATCTCCCAAACCATTCCCGCAGAGATCCAGACCCGTTTTTGTCTGATCCTTCGAAAAAAATATTCATTCTCCTCATAACGAAAAAGAACAGGAGACAGAACCAATAAAGATTTCTTTTTCGATTCAGCCCTGGTGTTGAATACCTCATTCAAAGAATTTTTTTTGATCCAATCCGTACGAATCAATAGAAAAAGAAAATCCCTTATGATACACCAGATCCGGCTCGGTTATTGATAGAGTAAATAGATCTGCCATTTCTTGCAATCTCTCTTCTGATTCAAAATCATGGTGTAACGCGTATCCTCCCTGTTCCGTTCATGGAATCGGTGAAAGAAATCAAAAAATGGATTTTGTTAAAGAATGAAATCTTATTGGAACTGTCCAGATCCGGGTCATCCTTCGGAACCATATCACATCCCGGATCTAATGAAATAGAATGAATTGAGATAGTATTTTGTAAATACGTAATGATTTGAATAAATGAACATTTCTTTATTTTCTGATCGCCGACAAAAGAAAGATGTTTCTTCAACAATTTCTGCTCTCTAGTGGACCTCTCAGTAGGATTCGAACCCAGATGAAGTTCTGACCATCTATCAGAGAAAAAAGAACGAACGGATCTTGTAGCATTCCCAAGAAATTCTTCCATTTCTTCCGGAAACAGATGATTAATCATCGGTTTCTCGCGTTCCGTGAATAGCTGGGACATTGAGGAATATCCAGAAAGGTTTTTCGGGAATCGGTCTGATTCTATCTCTTTTCGTTCCGTTTGAAGAAAGGAAGATCCCAGGGAATCGATCTTTCTTCTAGTTGTTGAATCTCTCTTTGATTGATCAATGTGCGATATTCCGAATCCTCATTACTAATGGAATCCAAATGATCTCTGGATTGATCAGAGGATCCTTTCAGTTGGCTAGAATCCGTTACTTGAACGAAACTAGACCTTGTGGAATCATATTGAATATTTGACCATACATTCCGTACCTTGCTAAAAAACCGATCCTTCTTTCCCAACCACACATTGCCTAACCAAAAATACGATTCGGGCGGATTATTCCCCCAACTAGGGAATAAAAGGAAGAGATCTTGGCGGAATTTCACACATATGAAAATTGAGTACAATTTTGCAACGAGATAGCCCCCTTGTTTCTCGAGAAGATGGGAAACATGCTCATGTTGTTTGAAGAAAATCCCCGCTTCAATTGGTCTTTTTTCACGAAAAGCAGACATAAGATAAGAAATCCAGTCTTTCGCTAATCTTTCCAATAAAATAGATCAGCCAATTTCCAATCATGGTCCTTGTGGGTCGAATCATCATCCATATAATATACAAAAAGAAACTCCAGAGATTTGCTATCTTTCTCTTTGAATAAGATCTCAATTTCGGCGACGGTTTCATTAGATATCTTACAACTAGAATTCCTCTTTGTTATTGAGAGAACCCCAGTACTCTCTTTCCGATTCAGGAAAGAACTCTCAGAGATCTTTTTTCCTTTTGGAAGATACAGGAGCGAAACAATCAACCTATTGATATTGGAAGACCCAACAGCTTCTTCCAATCGATCATTTCTGGTCCAGTGGAATTCATAGGTATAGGAAGAAACCCTGTCAAATATAGGTTTTTCTTTCGACCATATTTCGATTGTTAATACGATATATAAGTACGCTACTACAAAGAGTATTACTCCCCTGATCGTGAAAGATCGATTGCTTGTTGAACCCTGGAAATTGCGTGGAAAGTAGAATAACTAAAAATTCGTGGTCAAAGAGTTTTAGAAAACGTTCTTGGTGGAAAAAAATGTGAATAAAGGATCCCACTGAATTGAATTGGGTCCACGAATCTAAGAAATAGTGGAGAATTCTTTATCTCTCTCATTATCTCTCTCATTCGAAAATACAGAACTTGATTTGTCTTTTTTGCGTCTTGATTTGTCTTTTTTGCATTAGGTTCACCCCCGAGATTTCATCTCATTTTGATTTTGATTCTTCTTTTATGTTATTTAATTTATTTTATGTTATTTTAATTTGACTTATTTTAATTTGACTTATTTTATGTTATTTTTAATTAAATGATTTTATGTTATTTAATTTAAATGATTTTATGTTATTTTAATTTAAATGATTTATGTTATTTTAAATTTTAATTGACTTATTTTTTATATTGGGATTGGCACCGTGGACAGGGGTCCCTGTTAAGCATCCATGGCTGAGTGGTGAAAGCGCCCAACTCATAATTGGCGAAGTCGTAGGTTCAATTCCTACTGGATGCACGCAATCAGGACCTTGGAATCTCATCCATACATAACGAATTGATGTCACATAACACAATTCAGATCCATAATATAACATATCTATCTATATTTTTTTTCATATATTTGGATTATTCTTATGAGCTCCATTACAAAAATCGCACCCTAACCATTAAGTAAGATGCGATGGGCGAACGACGGGAATTGAACCGCGCATAGTGGATTCACAATCCACCGCCTTAATCCACTTGGCTACATCCGCCCAGACTATGTTCTTATTTTTTCATTTTTTTTTTAATTACAATTATAGATATTTATCTATATTCTAGTATAATCTAATTCTATTTAAATTTTTTCTATTTTGAAAAAAAATATCTATAAATCATTTTTAATAGACTATTTTTTTAATTAAATTTTATTCAAATTTTGAAATAAAATTAGATTCCAATATGATAATTAAATTCAATATTATCTTCTTTCCTTAGTTACTTAATTAAAAAAGAAAAACTAATTTTGATTCGAAAATTGAATAAAAAAAAATAGAAATAAGGGAGCAATACCCCATCTTGTTAGAACAAGAAAGTGGTTATTGCTCCCTTATTTTAAAACTCCTAATACACTACGACCGAGTCCTTATCCATTTGTAGATGGAGCTTCGATAGCAGCTAGGTCTAGAGGGAAGTTATGAGCATTACGTTCATGCATAACTTCATACCAAGGTTAGCACGTTTAATGATATCAGCCCAAGTATTAATTACACGCCTTGACTATCAACTACGGATTGGTTGAAATTGAAACCGTTTAGATTGAATGCCATAGTGCTGATACCTAAAGCAGTG